>JARBWK010000322.1:0-36522 GCA_030556195.1 Anolis apletophallus | reverse complement strand
GATGTCCTCTTCTTTCACAGATTGCATGGAGTCAATGAATGAGTTGTAGCTCTGCCCCAAACTGCTTAGTAGAATTAAGCCTCTCTGATCTTCTGTAAAATTGGTGCCCCTTGCTGCTAAATCATTAAATAGGCTCAGCATTTTACTCAAATGAGTCTCTCTGGCACAATCTTCCATTGACAGAAGCTTCAGTGAAAACAGTTCTCTGCTCAATAAAACTTTTGAGCCTCCAGTAGCCTGCTGATACAGCTTTTCAAGCCTTTTCCAACAGTCAGAGGCTGTTTCTTCCAGAGCTACATATGTGAGGTTCCTATCGTCAACTGACAGGATGATGGTAGCCCTTGCCTTGCCATCTTTCAACCTTTCTGCATCAGAAATAGGTCGATGTGTTAGGCAGGATAGCAGCTCCTCCTTTGCCAAAACTGCTCGCACTTTGGTAGCCCATATTAAATAATTTGAGCTTCCTCTGAGTTTTTCTAAATGATGCTGTGCTCCAAATAATGCCATCTTTCTTCACACTAGAGATGCTCCTGGCAAAAATTCACTTCAGCTTTTTTTTCTAACACTGAGGTAAACAGCGACTTCTGCTGCAATTTGCTGTGTTATTCAAAAACTTTTTCTATGAATTATGGGTTATGTAGTATCTCTGTGCCTCTGCAATTCTGGATTCTGGGTTCTGGGATCTGGGCCCATAACCTCTTCGGCGTCGAGTATTTATGCCACAGCGGAATAGGCAACAGAAATATAGAAGTTTAATTCCCCATCGGCCCAATAAACTCCAGTCTCTGTTCGTGTGAATAATGACACTCTCATTCAATTCACAAGGTAAAAATATAACTTTTTATTGAATTGTATTTAACAATAACAAGCTAAGCATGGAAAAACAACAGCAATCACAGCTACCCTTCTAAACATCCTTTCCTCACAGATATTTAATCCTAACTGTCCTCTTCAACGGACAATTCCCAACTGTCAGATCCCAACTGTCACTTCTTAACTGACAAATCCCCAAGATTCCATTTATCAGTCCTGAGACAGCGCCATCTGGTGTCAAACATGTCACACTGCAGAAAATACATCTTGTGCTGACTCATGAATTGCCATTCAAAATGCAATAATCTGACAGGAAGGGGGTTATATTGATCGCGGAGACCATTCAATTGTAGCCTTAGATGCAATGCGCATGTGCAGACTGACACAATGGTGAGCTGCAGGGCAGGCTGGTCTCTGTAGTTTATGAAAAACACTTCCAAAGGCTCGTAGGCGCAATGCGCATGCGTGGCGACGCTAAATTTTGTGCCGCAAAGGAGCTTGGTTGTTGTAGTTCAGGGCTGTCCAACTGGTGGCCCTGGGGCCGTATACGGCCCCCCAGCCCTTTCCCTCCGGCCCCCTAAGCTTTTTAATAATAATAATAAAATAATAAATTTAAAAAAATACCTACTTCCGGGTTGGGAGCAAGTATTGCGAGAATACGCAATCCACACGGGATTTCGCTGTCAACACGAGATCACGCCGGCGTTGACAGCGAAATCCCGTGGGGATTGCGTATTCTCGCGATACTCTTCGGCTACTCTACTACTGGATCGCTGAGGCCCACAGACGCGATTAGGACCTTCTTCGACTCAGTCGGTCGTCGCCTCTCTCGTCGTCCAGGTACTCCTGGATCCTGCACGTTTGGAAAAGGTAGGCCAAAGCAGGGGGCTCCTCAGGGGGCTCCTCATTCCCTCCCCCCATCTCCCCTCATGTATTAAATATAAAATTAAATATATTTAAAGATGAAAGAAGGGGAGATGGGATACATTAAGGGGGGAGAGGAGTATGGAATTAAATATATTTAATATTAAATAAAAATAAGAGGAGAGGGGAGGATGGAATTAAATATATTTAATATTAAATTAAAATAATTTAATATCTCATCCCTGCATTTTATCTCAGTAAAAGATTATATTTGACTGTATGCATGCAGGGGCGGGGGCGGAGCCGGGGGTGGGGAGGGGGTGGAGCTGGGGTGGGGGCAGACCCTATGGCCCCCCAGGTCATCAGTGACCGGAATTCAGGCCCCTGGGCCGGTAGAAGTTGGACAGCCCTGTTGTAGTTTATGAAAGGACGCTAAAGTCCCTATTAAACACCAAAATAATAATAATAATGCCCGTAATGGGGCTTACCGTACACGGTGATATGCAAAATAAAGACCAATCGGAAGTCCGTAATATGAAAGTTTATGCATCAAATGAGTGCCCAAACATGCAAATAATATATTCCGCAAATGCGGTTTGAGGTGCAGACACAGTCTCAATATACTTATCCGTTCAAAGTTCAAAGTTCGATAAGTCCAATCAATGAGTCAAATGATAAACAGTTCCCAGGAAACATATGTGTCCCGTCCCAGAAGCCCTTATTTTCCAATCTCCCGATAATCCGGTTTGCTGGGTTCTGGAATGGCGTATTCAGGGCTGTCCATCTACCGGCCCAAGGGCCGGAATTCGTCACTGATCACCTGGGAGGCCAAAGGGTCTGCCTCCGCCCCTGCTCCACCCCTCCCTCCGCCCCCTCCCCCAGATTCGCCCCCCCCCAGTGTATTTTAACATCAATTAAAATACAATTATACAGTAATAATAATAAAATAATATAATAATAAAAGAAAGGAAGAGTGGAAGGAAGATACATTAATAAAATAATAACAGAAAGGATCATGGAGGGAAGCATTGGGGGAGATCGAAATCCCGTGTGGCTGGCGTAGTCTCGCGATACTTCCTCCAGAATCCGGAAGTGGGTAATTTTTAAAATTATTATTATTTAATTTTATTTTCTATTTTTATTTATTTAAAAGAGCTGAGCGGGCCGCAGGCAATGGGCTGGCGGGCCGTGTACGGCGCGCGGGCCACCTGTTGGGCAGGCCCGGTGTATTCATTCATACAGGATATACACAGCCGACAAGGAATAATTAATGTGGAATTCCATCTCTTGTTTCGACTGTAGTCCAGTCTTTCTCAAGGCACAGTATAATCCAAAGTGTCAGTTTCCCTTGAGGGTCCCCGAATGGCATACAACAATTCTATCATACAAGGGCGAATCCTGATTCAGCCGATGGGCACGTGGCAAATGCCAATTGGGGGGGGGAGTTCAGCCCCTCAAGCTCCTCCCCTCCCAGCTATGGGCCTGGCCTACAGCCCAATAAAAAGTTGCACATACACACCCTTTGACACACAAATTACCCTCCCCATGGAAACATGGCCACCGACAGAAGAAATGTTCCTCACTCCTACGTTAGACCACTAGGCCTAGGCGCAACACTTCTTGAGCTAAAAAGCATTGTATAAAACTGAGAAGGATGCCAAGTTGCCAATGATTCTGCTTTTGAGACATAAGGATGATGTCACTTTTTAATTTTTATTTTGATTGGAATGCAGATATACCTGCAACTGTACGGAGAGTGGATACATGGGCCTACACTGTGAAATGTCCATTCCCTTCTGCTGGTCAAATCCATGCTATAACAATGCAACCTGTGAAGATACAGTGGACAGTTACATATGCCATTGCTGGGCAGGTAAGCTCTGCATTTTCTTGCAAGAACCATTTTTGAGGTGGGGAGGAGGTTTATTTATTATTTACTAGCTTGGGGACCCGGCCCTGCCCGGGTTATTTGAGAAGCGCAGCAGGATGTAGAGTGGGTCATGGGGGCTCTGTGTGCCAAGTTTGGTCTTGATCCATCATTATTGGGAGTTGCAGTGGTATCATGAAATTACTGAAGGTAGTGCAAGTCCCATCATCTCTGTGTGTCCTGTCCCCCCCAAAGTGTAGTAGGACGTAGATTGGGTCATGGGGGCTCTGTGTGCTAAGTTTGGTCTGTATTGGTGAATGGATGAGGGATGCATTGTTTTTCGGAAGTGAGTGAAGGTACTTCAAGTCCCATCATCCGTGGTCCGTCTCACAGTAAACTGCACCAGGCTGTAGAGTGGGTCATGAGGGCTCTGTGTGCCAGATTTGGTGTTGATCAGTCATTGGATTAGGTTTGTAGCAGGATTGGGAAGTGAGGGAAGGTACTGCAAGTCCCATCATCCATGTTCTGTCCCCCTCCAAACTTCAGTAGGATGTAGAGTGGGTCACTGGGGCTCTGTGTGGCAAGTGTGGTCTTTCTCGGTGTTTGTTGGGGGCCACAGTGGTCTGTGGGAACAGAGGGGTGTAAAAGTACTACAAATCCCATCATCCATTGTCAGTCCTCCCCCAAACCTCACCAGGACGTGAAGGCAGTCATGGGGGTCATGTATGGCAAGTTTGGTCTCGATCAGTGATTGGATGAGGGTTGCAGCGGACTTGGTAAGTGAGTAGAGGCACTTCAAGTCCCATCATCCATGGCCCACCCTCCTCCGAACTGCACCAGGACGTAGAGTGGGTCATGGGGGCTGTGTGTGCTGAGTGTGGTCTGTATTGGTCCTTTTTGGTGGCCTCAGTGGTCTGTGGGAACCAAAGTCTTGGAAAGTACTACAAATCCCATAATACGTGGGTCATGTCATAGGGGGGTTATGTGTACCAAGTTTGGTGCAGGTCCATCACCCGCGCTGGTCGCTGCGGCCTGTGAATGTGGTTGCCACATAGCCGCCCTGGCCTGTGAAAGTGGCTGCCACATATCCGTCCTGGCCTGTGAAAGTAGCTGCCACATATCCGCCCTGGCCTGTGAAAGTGGCTGCCACATATCCTCCTGGCCTGTGAAAGTGGCTGCCACATATCCGCCCTGACCTGTGAAAGTGGCTGCCACATATCCGGCCTGGTCTGTGAAAGTGGCTGCCACATATCCGCCCTGGCCTGTGAAAGTGGCTGCCACATATCCGCCCTGGCCTGTGAAAGTGGCTGCCACATATCCGCCCTGGCCTGTGAAAGTGGCTGCCACATATCCGCCCTGGCCTGTGAAAGTATACCGGTGTAAAACAGAAAGGAGTAAAAAAAATGGAAAGGCCTGCATGGAATTAGCAGTAAGGTCCAATGAGGCTGGGTGAGGGGGCTTTGGGCCAGAATTATTTATATAAGCATTAAAAGGCATTAGAGAAAGGTATTTGTTGTTTTCTCTTGTGTCTTTTGAGTGAAGTAGGGCCTTACCTTGTAGAGTGACAGTGCCTGTTCTAAAGATCCTGTCAGAAGCTGCCTTTCTCTGACACTGTGTTGAAGAGGGAAGATGGATGCCTCTTTTGGGCCTATCTGGGAGAAGGGGATTTGTTGGGGCTACAATGTTTTTCTGGGAAGGAATTGGGATGCAAATCCCATCATTCGTCGGCCATCCTGCCCTAAACTCTATTTTGGGGCCTGTAATGTTATGGCCTGCTATTGGTAACTTTAAAAGGGTGCATGGCAGGCAGCCGTTTTCTAAAAGCTGAGGGGGAGGAGAATACAGGAATCCATTTTGTTTTCACAGAGCCAAGTGGGGAGGGAATGTTGATGGTGCATTTTTCCCCTCAGTGGGAAGAAATCCTGTTGTTTGAATGTAGAGCCCTGGATTCTGGGATGCTGGCTAATCAGTGGCTATCAATGCCCTCTGTCTGGTGCCTTAGAATTTTGGAGTGGCGAGGCTGTCCAATCAAAGGACTTTATGCAAATAGCTGCCACATATCCGCCCTTCCGCCCTCCGCATACACACATACACACATACACACATACACACATACACACATACAAACATTCCGTTTTATAAAGGTATACAGATACAGATTTATTTACTTTGCTTCTAGACCGCCTCTCTCAGCCCGAAGGCGACTCGAGGCGGTGTACAACAGCAAAAACTGCTTAAGACAAACGTATCAACAATTATCAATACAATACAATTCCAACATATACAAATTAGCATTCAACGTTAAAAACACAATATCAGCGTCTCATTAATTAAATCGACTTCCAATTGCATCGTCGTCGTTCCTTAGATCTCAATTTGACAATCATACTACATCTGCAAATGCCCGGTCAAATAGCCAGGTCTTAACCTCCTGCGAAATGTCAGGAGGGAGGGGGGCCGATCTGATGTCATTAGGAAGGGCGTTCCAAAGCCGAGGAGCCACCACTGAGAAGGCCCTATCTCTCGTCCCCACCAATCGCGCCTGACCGAGAGAAGGGTCTGTCCGAATTATCTTAAGCACCTTGAAGGTTCAAAGGAAGAGATGCGTTCTGACATGCAAGTTGGACCAGAACCGTTAAGGGCTTTAAAGGCCAAAGCCAGCACTTTGAATTGTGCCCGGTAGCAAACTGGTAGCCAGTGGAGCTGGCGCAACAGAGGTGTTGTGCGCTCCGTGAGTGCCGCTCCTGTTTTCAACCTGGCAGTTTTAGCTGTGCGAATGCTCCCCTGGTCACCGCCGAAACCTGGGGTTCCAGGATCACACCCAAACTGCGAACCTGCGTCTTCAGGGGGAGTGTCACCCCGTCCAACACAGGCTGTAACCCTATGCCCTGTTCGGCCTTTCGACTGACCAGGAGTGCCTCTGTCTTGTCTGGATTCAATTTCAATTTGTTTGCCCTCATCCAGTCTGACACAGCGGCCAAGCACCGGTTCAGGACCAGAACAGTCTCCTTAAAGGTTTTCAAAGGTTTTCTTCCCCCCACAAAGAATGTGCCACAATAGCCAAATTTCTGGAATATCTGACCTCTATGCCCCTCAAAGCACATTTAACATACACACGTTCTTTGTTCCTTTGCACACTCACTCACTCACTCTCTAGGAAAGGTGAGGGGAATGGAAGGGAATGATGAGGGCAGGCATGCTGTGCCATCACACACACTTCTACGTAAAACTTTAAGTTGCAAAGGTTTGCATTGTTCGAGTGTTAACAGCCTGCATATTTTGCAAGGTTTTTGCACTGTTGTATTGTGTTTCTGCAATCCTTGCAAGGTTTTGCACTGCTTGCAAAGGTTTGGTTGCATTGATTGGTCCCTAATACCTGTCAATCATTGTTCACAGAGCCCAATTGAGTTTATCCCGCCCCTTTCCCCAGGGAGTTGGAAATCTAGCCATTTTCTTACAGAGTTTTCCTGGATCCCTACAGAAGAGGATGTGAGCGAAGGTTTGCCAGGGTCAGCCTTGGTCAAGCCATCTCTCAACACAAGACAAAGACTTTCCCTGGGTCTCATATGGAAAACCCAACATATCGGATGGTTGGGTAGCTCTGAGGAGACCCAGGCGCCTTCGAACTAGTCAGCTGGCACACAGAAAAAGGTGCCATATCTTCAGTATAGGCCAGCTGGTTGGGGTCTCCAGTGTCCTTACCTCAAGACCATAAAGACAGAGAGGACTTGGAGAGCCATCCGGCTGAAGCTTCCAGGACCCAAGCAACTAAGAGGCTGTAAAGTATTTTTCTTTATCCTTTTGGGAAGCAAAGTAAAGTGCCTGAGTGCAAATACAAGGGCAGGTCATTAAGTCCGTGACTGTTTGAATTTCCCGCCTCTGAACTGAAAGGGCAACACTGCTCCTGTCAACAGGCATCTGTCAGTTGACTCCTGTCAAAATTTGAACAAGCTGCGTCATTTAGTTTGTGTTTGACAGCCATTGATAGCAGACTACCGCGTGATTTGAGGAGAAAATGGAAAAAAGTGAATTTCGTGTGCTCATTAAGCATTATTTTCTATGGACAAAAACCATCCCTCAAACCAAGGCTAAGCTTGATAAATACTATGGGGACTGTGCAACATCAATTTCAATGGTAAAAAAGTGGTTTACTGAATTTTGTTGTGGCCATACAAGCACGGAAGATGCCGAACGTTCTGGACGCCCAGTTGAGGTCTCTATACCCGAAACAATTGAAAAAAATCACGACATGGTGTTGGCCGATCAGAGATGGAAAGTGCGAGAGGTTGTGGAAGCCACAGGCGTCTCACGTGGCTCAATGGTTTCAATTTTAAATGATTACTTGTATATGAGAAAGCTTTCCGCAAGATGGGTGCCGCATTTGCTCACAATCGACCACAAACGCAATCGTGTGACAATTTCAAGAGGAGTGTTTGGCGTTGTTCAACCGCAATATGGGCGAGTTTTTTAAGTCGTTTCCAGAACCGTGGGACAAACGTGGATCCACCACAACACACCAGAGACCAAACAGCAGTCAAAACAGTGGGTTTCTCGGGGTGAATCGGCGCCAAAGAAGGCCAAGGTGGGTTTGTCAGCCAATAAAGTCATGGCGATCGTTTTTTGGGATGCACGCGGTACAATCCACATTGACTACCTTCAAAAGGGTAAAACAATCAATGGCGAATATTATGCCAACTTATTGGGTTGATTTAATGAGGATTTGGGGGGGAAACGACCGCATTGGGCCAAGAAAAAAGTTCTTTTGCACCAGGACAATGCAAAGGTGCACACACGTGCAGTTGCCATGGCAACAATCCATGAATTGGGATACGAATTGCTCCCTCATCCACCCTATTCTCCGGATTTAGCCCCGAGTGACTATTTCTTGTTTCCAAACCTGAAGAAATGGCTCAGCGGAAAGAGATTTGACTCCAACAATGAAATCCTCTCACAAACAAAGACCTATTTTGATGACCTCGACACAGTTTAACCCAGTTTGGATGCGGATTTCCTTCTCTCCTGCGTCAGTCCTGGGCGAGAGCCGTGTTTAGCCCAGTTTGGATGCGGATATCTTCCCTTTGCTTCCCCCCTTCTGGAATAAAACAATTAGTTTCAAAATAAAGACCACCCAATGAAACAGGAAATAACACTTTAAAACCATTGGGTAAATTAGTAAAATGAAGAAATACAGTAAGTTTTTTTTTTAAAAAAACCTACAAATGTATTAAGTTTTAAAAAATGGAATAGTAATTGTAATTTTTTTTTTGAAACCCAGTATCAACCAGATTTCTAATGCATTTTAGTCCCACAGATTGTTTTGGAGGATCTTCATCGAGCTAATTTTTCAGTGTACACTTCTATTATACTGTCAAATTGGAAGGATGAGGAAAATGTGACATCCGCAGCACCCAGAACTTGGCCCTCGTTTTCATAATTTTTCAGCTGATTTTCAGACGGTTTATCTCCTGAGAAAAGTACAGAATATAAGAAAAGTATTGGCATTTGGCTTTCCCAGTTCTACAGAAAAACCAAACCAAACTCCAGCCTATCTCTTTTTTTCTTTTTCTTTTTGGTCTTGAAAACCATTTAAAATGGACATGGCGTTTTCCACTTCTAGGGCAGAATAGATGCCATAGAACAGGGCTGTCCAACTGGCGGCCCTGGGGCCAGATCCGGCCCCCCCAGCCTGTTGGGCACGGCCCCAGCTATGCCCCCCAGCCGCCATTTTTAAATTTTTTAAAAAATTCTAAATTTTTTTAAAAATGGCGGCTGGGGGAGGGGGCGGGGCAGGGAGGAGGAAGAGAGCTAGCTCCTCCTCCCTGCACCGCCCCCCTCCCTCTCTCACACCGAAAAGGAGGTAGGAGCGGCGCCAAGGTCAGCGCGTCACGCCAGGCCTGTGACGCGCTGCCCTTGGCGCCGCCTTCTGTCCTTTACGGCTCCCCACCCCCTAGGAAGGGCGGGGGCCGCCAAAGGAAGAGCGCGCCAAGGGCAGCGCGTCACGCCAGGCCTGTGACACGCTGCCCTTGGCGCTGCCTCTGCCCTTTTTTCGGCTCCCCCGCCCTAGGAACGGCGGGGGCGCCGAAAGGAGGAGTAGCGGCGCCAAGGGCAGCGCGTCACGCCTGACCTGTGACGCTGCCCTTGGCGCCGCTTCTCACTTTTTCGCTCCCCACCCTAGGAAGGGCGGGGGCCGCAAGGAGGAGTAGGCGGCGCCAAGGGGCAGCGCGTCACGCCAGGCCTGTGACACGCTGCCCTTGGCGCTGCCTTCTGCCCTTTTTCGGCGGCTCCCCCGCCCTCGGAAGGGGGGGGACTGCCGAAAAGGAGGAGTAGGCGGCGCCAAGGGCAGTGCGTCACACCAGGCCTGTGACGCTGCCGGGAGAAATGACAGCTTTAGGAGAGGGCGGGGCCTGGGCTGGGGCGGGGCCTGGGGCGGGGCCGAGCGGCCCCCGAGGTCATCAGTGATCTCTATTCCGGCCCTGGACCCGGTAGAAGTTGGACAGCCCTGCCATAGAACAATGTTTCTCAACCAGTCTGCCGTGGCACACTAGTGTGCCGTGAGCGATCATCAGGTGTGCTGCAAGAAAAGCTCTCTGCCCCCCCTTCCTTCCCCACTCCTGCCGAACTCCTGCAGCTTGGGGGAGGAAGAGCAAGGGCAAGGCGGCGGCGAAGAAAAGAAGGGGCAGGCGCTGCCTCCTTCGGCCGTTTCCCCAACCAGTCTCCAATCCGCCATGACTCTCACCATGACTCTCGCCCCTTGCTTGTTGAAGCCGCGTGGAGGAGCCCTGCCTACTGAAGCCCGTCCACCGCTCATGCTCCTCCTCTGTGGGAGAGCTGAAGCCAGGGGGGATTGGGGGCATGATGCAGCCTGGCTCCGCCCCTTCTCCCCGGCTTCAGCACTCCCACAGCTTTGCCAGCCTTGAGGGGGCAGTGCCAAGCCAGCGGTGGCAGAGCCAGCACAATGCTGGCTTGGTACTGCCCTCTCAAAGCTGGCGAAGCTGTGGGAGAACCAGCCAGGGGAGGGGCAGGGCATGATGCAGCCTGGCTCCGCCCTTCCCGGCTTCAGCACTCCCACAGCTTTGCCAGCCTTGAGGGGCAGTGCCAAGCCAGCGGTGGCAGAGCCAGCACAATGCTGGCTTGGTACTGCCCTCTCAAAGCTGGCGGCTGTGGGAGAACTGAAGCCGGGGAGGGGCAGGGCATGGTGCGGCCTGGCTCCGCCCCTCCCGGCTTCAGCACTCCCACAGCTTTGCCAGCCTTGAGGGGCAGTGCCAAGCCAGCGGTGGCAGAGCCAGCACAATGCTGGCTTGGTACTGCCCTCTCAAAGCTGGCGAAGCTGTGGGAGAACTGAAGCCGGGGGGAGGGGGCAGGGCATGGTGCGGCCTGGCTCCGCCCCCTCCCCGGCTTCAGCACTCCCACAGCTTCGCCAGCCTTGAGAGGGCAGTGCCAAGCCAGTGGTGGCAGAGCCAGCACAATGCTGGCTTGGCACTGCCCCCTCAAGGCTGGCGAAGTTGTGGGAGAACTGAAGACGGGGAAAGGGGCGGGGCATGGCGTGGCCTGGCTCCTCCCCCTCCCCGGCTTCGGACATGGTTAGGATAATTTTCAAGCCAAATATTAACCAAAAAACCACACTCTAAATCAGTGGTTCCCAAAGTGGGCGGTACCACCCCCTGGTGGGCGGTGGGGTGATCCAAGGGGGCGCTGGAAGGCCCAGGAGAATTTGGGGGGCGCTGAACCCCTGTAAGGGGGTGGTGGGGACGGTAGCGTGAGCCACGTGACAGGCTACCGTCCATCTCTGTGTGTGCCTCTCTCTCTTCTTCCCTCCTCCTCCTCCCTCCTCCTCCTCTCGCCACGCAAGGGATCATAATAATAATAATACTTTTGGGGTTCCCTTCCAACTGGTTGAGTCTTCTAACAACAACAATAATAATAATGTCCTTCAACATATTTAGTGGAACATGGATTCAGTGCGATAAACATTAACAAAAAAAGAAACCGATTGCAAAATAGTCAATCGGGTCGGTGGCTGCGCCCACATTGAAATGCTTTAGAATACTAAGATTGAAATCCGGACCTGTGAAACTTGAACACAGCAATTGAGTCTGGGGTCCTGATGAAGCCAGGATTGGCGAAACAACTAGGACCATGATTGTCGACCCCTCTGAGAACCACGCCATAATTTGATTGATATAGAGTGGATTTACTTGACATTAATGTACTTCGTGGTTTCTCTAGACTTGCCTTTTGCTTTAAGTATACCGTCTAATACAGACCATTAATTTGAAATTTATTGTCGGTTTCACAACGACGAATGCAGAATACTGCCTTGATTTTGGAAAATTTATTTACTGGATAAACAGCAACATTGACTATACATTGAACCCTTGGTGTCTTCCTTTCTACCCATCTCTTACTATTTGGATATCCTGGAACTACTTCCCCTATACCCTGTGAATTTAGCCTTTAAAGCCCTTAACGGTTCTGGTCCAACTTACATGTCCGAACGCATCTCCCCCTACGAACCTTCAAGATGCTTAAGATCATCCGGAGAGGCCCTGCTCTCGGTCCTGCCTGTTTTGCAGGCGCGATTGGTGGGGATGAGAGATAGGGCCTTTTCAGTGGTGGCTCCTCCGCTTTGGAACGACCTTCCTTATGGCATCAGATCAGCCCCCTCCCTCTTGACATTTCGTAAGAAGGTCAAGACCTGGCTACTTGACCGGGCATTTGCAGATGTAGTATGATTACCAAATTGAGACCTACGCAACGACGACGATGCGATTGGATACCGATTTAATAATGAGATGCTGATATTGTGTTTTTAACGTTAAGTGCTAATTTGTATATGATGGAATTGTGTTGATAATTGTTGTTGTGTTTATCTTGGGCAGTTCTTGCCATTTGTACACCGCCTCGAGTCGCCTTTGGGCTGAGAGAGGCGGTCTAGAAGCAAAGTAAGTAAGTAAATAAATAAATAATATTTTACAAACAAGTTAGAAATATTAATACATATATCTTTCTGTTTAATTGCTATTAAAAAATTAAAAAATAATTTCTAGGGGGGCGGTGAGTAAATTTTTTTTCTGGAAAGGGGGCGGTAGGCCAAAAAAGTTTGGGAACCACTGCTCTAAAATGAGATGTCTAGGACTTTGGGAAAGTATCAATTCATTTTGGTGGCTCTAAAAAGGACTACACACAACCCAAAAGGCAGCGCTTTCTGTTATCCAGTGTTTCGCAACCAGTGTGCCGGGGCACACTAGTGTGCCGTGAGCGATCATCAGGTGTGCCGTGGGAAATTGGAACCTCCAGGAAGGGGGGGGGGAGAGTCTAGTGTATTGAAGTATAAAAACCCTAAGAAACCTACCTCGATAAAGGCACCAAATTACAAACACCCCCCCATCTCACCCGTTGTCTACTTGGTCTCTCCCTCTCCATGCATTGGGAAGGCCCGCCTCCCTTTCCCCAAGTAGAGACCTCCTCTTGCCTCCTGGGGGTTCTGTGTGGGAAGTTTGGCCCAGTTCTATCATTGGTGGGGTTCGGAATGCTCTTTGATTGTAGGGAAACTATAAATCCTAGCAACTACAACTCCCAAATGTCAAGGTCTAATTCCCCTGAACTCCATCTGCGTTCATATTTGGGCATATTGAGTATTCATGCCAAGTGTGGTCCTGCTCCAACATTGTTTGAGTCCACAGTGCTCTCTGGATATAGGTGAACTACAACTCCAAAACCCAAGGTCAATGCCCACCAAACTCTTATAGCATTTTCTCTTGGTTATGGGAGTCCTGTGTGGGAAGTTTGTGTCTTTCTGCCATTCCTGCCAGGATACCTATGTTGAGTTCATCGAAACAGGCCCAGGTTTCACACTGAATGTAGAAATACATTTTAAAAACATATTAACTATATGTATTACTGTGTTAGAGTGTCATTTTGCGTCATTTTGGTTGGTGGTGTGCCCCAGGCTTTTGCAAATGTAAAAAGTGTGCCGCGGCTCAAAAAAGGTTGGGAAACACTGCTGTAATCCTTTGTCTTGCTTCATCCTTCCATATGTTTCAAACGTTCTTTAGCATTATCCTTACTGAAAGGTTGTATTGCTTTTAATGCTGACAATGCCACTGTTTCGTACAGTTATTGTTTAATAGTCTTACAGACAATACTATTTCCTACTTTCTCTTTATTCCAATAATACAGGCTTTACAGGGTCACATTGTGAAGTCGACATAAACGAGTGTCAGAGTAATCCATGCCGCCATGGGAGTGAATGTGTGGAACTGTCACGGTCAAGCTGGTATGAAAAAAATCCAGATCTACCCTCATCAGGTTACATGTGCCACTGTCCTTTAGGATTCACAGGTAAGGTCACCTCCCCATCTTTTGACCTGATTTTCTAAATAAGAGTCATGGTCCAAAGGGTCCCCCTGCTGGACAAAACCTGAATTGATGCTGTTCCATAAGCAAGAATTCCACCTCGAGTTCAGTATTCAATTCTACACACAGAAACCATGGGTAGGCTGCCCTTAGAACATCATCATTTGCAACAAACATACATTTTTGAGCCATCAACGAGCTCGTAGAAAGTGTGGGATGAGTCCTTCCTGAATCTGAATCTTCGTTCGCGAAGAAAAGCCAGCCATAGCCACATTTCTGAGTTTGGTTAAAGCATATACATGATCTTTAAAAGTTTTCTATGGAAATTATATTCATACTAGCTGTACCCGGCACGCGTTGCTGTGCCCTTTTTAGGAGATGCGAGAAAGTCCAATCATCCACGGTGTGCCCTCCTCTAAACTGCAGTTGGATGAAGCGTGGGTCATGGGGGGGCATGGTGTGCCAAGTTGGGTCTTTATTGGTCTTGGTTCTGGGCCACAGTGGTCTGTGGGGAATGATGGGTTTTGAAGTACTACAAATCCCATTTTCCATGGTGGTACTTCAAGTCCCATCATGCATGGTCGGGGCTCTGTGTGCCAAGGTAGGTTCCTGTAAATTCAGGCCATACACAATGTCCCATGAGCTGAGGCCTAGTTAGGAACAGCAAGTTAATGAAGCCTTACTGTCAATTCAGGCCATACACAATGTCCAATGAGCTGAGGCCTAGTCGGAGAATCAAGTTAATGAAGCCTTACTGTCAATTTAGAGCGTAAACAGCTTCCCAGTAAGTGAGGGCTAGTTAGGGAAATCAAGTTAATGAAGCCTTACTGTCAATTTAGAGCGTAAACAGCTTCCCAGTAAGTGAGGGCTAGTTAGGGAAATCAAGTTAATGAAGCCTTACTGTCAATTCTGAGCGTAAAGAGCTTCCCAGTAAGTGAGGGCTAGTTAGGGAAATCAAGTTAATGAAGCCTTACTGTCAATTTAGAGCGTAAACAGCTTCCCAGTAAGTGAGGGCTAGTTAGGAAATCAAGTTAATGAAGCCTTACTGTCAATTTAGAGCGTAAACAGCTTCCCAGTAAGTGAGGGCTAGTTAGGGAAATCAAGTTAATGAAGCCTTACTGTCAATTCTGAGCGTAAACAGCTTCCCAGTGAGTGAGGGCTAGTTAGGGAAATCAAGTTAATGAAGCCTTACTGTCAATTCAGAGCGCAAACAGCTTCCCAGTGAGTGAGGGCTAGTTAGGGAAATCAAGTTAATGAAGCCTTACTGTCAATTTTGGGCGTGGTCTGTGTTTTTTTGGGGTGTAAATTTTCGGTTGGAAGTGATTTGGGTGTTTGTTATGGGGATTGGCTGAGGCGTTTTCCTTATTGTGTTTTGGCAGTTTATTAAGGATCGGAATTTTCATGTTGGCTGGCTAGTGCAGCAGTTATGCAAATCCGCCCTTATTGGCAGCCAATCATGTTGTTCAGAATGTAGAGGCTGGGTGAGTGTTTGGCTGCCCCGGAGGATGCTGGTAAATGTAGTTTTATTTTTACTCGTTGTTTTGGGGGCCCTTTAGGTTTTGGGGGGGAGAAAGTTTCTTTGCTACAAACGTACCTTGCTTGAGGCCTATTTCTGTTGGCAAGTATTGGTTTTTCTGCGTTGTAAGGTTTCTTTGTTTGAGGTATACATCACATGACGTGACCCCATTTATATAATAGATAGGAATCAGATTAGGAAACAGTAAGACATTGATCATTACAAGTTATTTGAGGGGGGAAAATCAGTACCCTGAATGAATTTGGATATGATTTAACACAAACCTGACAGACCTGCTTGTCCGGTTTTAATGGATTCGTTTCAATTGGTTCAGCTCGAGGATGTGGACAGGATCCTTGGAGAGGCGAGGCCCACCACATGCATCCTAGACCCCTGCCCATCCTGGCTGATCAAGGAAGCCAGAGGGGGTTTGGCAGAGTGGGTGAAGGTGGTGGTTAATGCCTCCTTACAGGAGGGCAAGATTCCAGCCAGCTTAAAGCAAGCTGTGATAAAACCGCTGTTGAAAAAACCATCACTGGACCCCACTCAATTAGTGAACTATCGGCCAGTTTCCAATCTCCCCTATTTGGGCAAAGTCATGGAACGTGTGGTGGCTTCGCAACTCCAGGGGTTCTTGGTAGACACTGATTATCTTGATCCGGCACAGTCTGGCTTTAGGCCGGGACATGGTACTGAAACAGCCTTGGTCGCCTTGGTAGATGATCTACGCCGGGAACTTAACAGGGGAAGTGTGTCCCTGTTGGTTCTGCTGGACCTCTCAGCGACTTTCGATACCATGGACCACGGTACCCTTCTGGGTCGCCTTGCAGATATGGGGCTTGGGGGTACTGCTTTGCAGTGGCTCCAATCCTTCCTGGAAGGGCGTACCCAGAAGGTGTCATTGATGACACCTGTTCGGCTCCACAGCCGTTGTCCTGTGATGTCCCTCAGGGTTCTGTACTGTCCCCGATGTTGTTTAACATCTACATGAAACCGCTGGGAGAGATCATTCGGAGTTTCGGAGTAAGGTGTTATCTGTACGCAGATGACGTCCAGATCTGTCACTCCTTCCCACCTGTCACCAAGGAGGCTGTCATGACTTTGAACCGGTGCTTGGCCGCTGTGTCGGACTGGATGAGGGCTAGCAAATTGAAACTAAATCCAGACAAGACAGAGGTCCTCCTGGTCACTCGTAAGGCCGAACAGGGCATAGGGTTACAGCCTTTGTTGGATGGGGTTACACTCCCCCTGAAGGCGCAGGTTCGCAGCTTGGGAGTGATCCTGGACTCATCGCTGAGCCTGGAACCCCAGGTCTCGGCGGTGGCCAGGGAGCTTTGCACAGTTAAGACTCGTGCGCCAGCTGCGCCCCCGTACCTTGGGAAGTCTGATCTGGCTACGGTCGTCACGCTCTGGTCACATCCGAATAGATTACTGCACGCACTCTCGTGGGGCTGTCTTTGAAGACAGTTCGAAATTGCAATTAGTCCAGCAGGCAGCAGCCAGATTACTAATGGGAGCTACAGACAGGGAGCATACCACCCCCCTGTTGTGTCAGCTCCACTGGCTGCCTGTCCAATTCCGAGCTCAATTCAAAGTGCTGGTTTTGACCTTTAAACCTCTATACGGTTCTGGCCCAGCTTACTTGTCAGAACGCATCAGCCGCTACGTCCCACCTCGCAATCTAAGATCATCCGGGGAGGCCCTGCTCTCGCTCCCGCTGACTTCTCAAATGCAGCTGGTGGGGACGAGGGACAGGGCCTTCTCGGTGGTGGCTCCCCACCTGTGGAATGCGCTCCCTATTGAGGTACGGTCCACCTCATCCCTCCTGGCATTCAGGAAAAAAGTAAAATCCTGGCTTTGGGGCCAGGCGTTTGCACACCAGCACCAGGCAGCATGTTAGATGGGGATTTTAATGGAACGGATGAAGAGGGTCAATGTTTTTATGGATTGAATATTGTTTTAACTTGGAATGACTGTGTATGATGCTGTTGAAACTGTATTTTAATGTATCTTAACATTATTTTCGCTGCTACTTCATAACTGTTACTTTGCTACTGTTATGAACCGTAATGTCAATATCTGATATACAGGATGTGTTTTCATTCACTGGACCAAATTTGCCACAAATACCTAAATTTGAATATTGGTGGGGTTGGGGGCAGGTTGTTTTGTCATTTGGGAGTTGTAGTTGCTGAGATTTATAGTTCACCTACCATCAAAGAGCATTCTGAATTCCACCAACAATTGAGTTGAACCAAACATGTCACACAGAACTCCCATGACCAACAGGAAATACTGAAAGGGTCTGATGGACCTTGAATTTGGGAGTTGTAGTTCACTTACATCTAGAGAGCACTGTGGGCTCAGACAATGATAGATCTGGACCAAACTTGGCATGGATACTCAATATGCCCCCAGATGTGATCACAGATGGAGTTTGGGGAAAATAGACCTTGACATTTGGGAGTTACAGTTTCTGGGATATATAGTTAACACACAAACAAAGAGCATCCTGAACTCTTGCAACAATGGAATTGAACCAAATTTGGCATATTGAACTCTCATTACCAACAGAAAGTACTGAAAGGGTTTGCTTGGGAATTGACCTTGAGTTTGGAAGTTGTAGTTCACCTACACCCAGAGAGCACTGTGGACTGAAACAATGTTGGATCAGGACCAAACTTGGCATGGATACTCAATATGCCCAGATGTGAACACAGATGGAGTTTGGGGGAAAATAGACCTTGACATTTGAGAGTTGTAGTTGCTGGGATTTATAGTTTATCTACAATGAAAGAGCATTCTGAACCCCACCAACGAGAGATTTGGGCCAAACTTCCCTATGTCAAACAAACACGTTCAGACTGGTTGGATCTTCTTGTGGTCCAAGGCACTCTCAGAATTTTCCTCCAACGCCACATTTCAAAAGCTTTGATCTTCCTTCGCTCAGCCTTCCTTATGGATAATAATGAACCCCATAGTTTGATGATACTTTGGGCAGAAGTAGTAAAATCACCCTGGAAGATAAAAGGGTAAAGCTACGGCCATAACATCTGTACATAAGGGGATTGCACTGTATTTGTGTAATGATGCATAAAATAATTGACTTCTTCAATTACTTCATTTTAAAAAATATCATTTTAAAAATATAAGCGTTCATCAAATTTATTCTCAGTTATGGACGTTGTCACAATAAGCAACATTGAAAGTCAACACAATGATGGACCATCAAAATATCAAAGGGGTAGCAACAGTATAATCCTCCCATCGCAAGGAGATACACAAACTTTGTTTAATATCATGCCAACAACAGATAATGAAGCCCAAGGGTGACTGGAGACTGCTGTAATTCATTTGACAGTTAACTGAGTGAATGGGTCCATGGGTTCGTGAATAGCCAGCTATCACCTCCAGCAATGAGAGGGCGTCCATGAGTTTATTTCCTTTCAGTCCTTCTAGGGTCGTTGACTAGGACACAGGACTAGTCAATGCATTGGTCAACACTGATGATACTTCTGAAGATCAGTTGCCCTTCTAGACAGGCGAATTTTCATACAACAAAAATAGGTTGAAAGAGAGAATGTTGAATGAATCGTGGTTGACCCTTGAGCCAACTGGGAGATGTTCACGTGCAGGGGCGGTCCTACAAGATAGGCCAAGTAGGCGGCCGCCTAGGGCGCCATCTGGGAAGGGGGCGCCATCCTGGCCGCATGGGGCGCCATCCTGGCCCTGCTGATGTTCCTCAGACAGTGCTGCAGCTGCCTGCTTTTTGACCCTGGCCTTGTGCGCTCCGATGCCGCTTCTGCGCACGCGCGGAGGTTTTCACGCAGGTACAGTTGCTCTGGAGCTGAAGTTGAGCGCAGGAGCAACTGCACATGCGTGAAAACCTCCGCGCATGCCCAGTAGCTCCCTTGCGCAGAAGCCTGTAAGCAAAGCACTCCCTATCGGGCAGGCAGGGAGTGCTTCCCCTCTCCCTTTGTCTCCGCCGCGCGCGTGCGTTTTCAGGGAAGGAGAAAAGAATCAGTGAAGGAAGTGTAAGTGAAGGAGTGACTGATGGGCTTTCCTCCTCCTCCTCTGTGACCTCTTCTCTCCCTCCTTCCTTTCTTCGGCTCTATTTCTGTCTAGACCTGAGGGGCCTGAGGCTATGAGGAGTTGTGGGAGTTGGAGTCCAAAACACCTAGAGGGAGGGAGGGAGGGCCCAAGTTTGCCCAGGCCGCGCTGCCTGTATTTGACCTCATTTGAACATTTTGGCTGTTTTTCTATTTACATTTACATTGGGATCCTAATTTTGGACTTATGGGAGACACCTATGAATTATGAGTCGGGTGGTAGGTAATATATTCTGATTTTGATGCATTTACATTGCATTTCTTGTTGATTATTATACAGTTCTGCTTAATATTGTCATACAATATAATACAAATACAATATAACAATAGAATAATGATATATTTTATATTACATGTAATATTACAAACAGTATTGCAGTATAGTGGTATTGTACAAAATAGTAATATATAATATTTTATTTTACTTTATTTTGGGTTATTTGAGTTTTATAGGAGTCATGAAAATATTTAGTAGAGGATAATTTTATTTAAATAAATAATTTTATTATTTTATAATAATAATATAATAGAATGTTACATTATATTACAATGTCAATATATTATAATATAATTATATTGTAATGTATAATATAATTATGATATAATATAGTATGAGTATGGTATAATATATTGTATATACATTGATACAATATAATACTACTAATGGTATTGTGATATTATAATTGTATTTTTGATTTACATGGGGGGCGGCAAAATAATGTTTTTTGGGGGAGCACCAAAATAATGTTCGCCTACCATTTAAAATTACCTTAGACCGCCCCTGTTCACGTGAAAGACTTGGCAACCACACAATGGTTGTGTACAAATGTTATTGATTTATCTCAGACATGCACAACCCGTATGACCTCTTCACACGGGGCTGAATTCGGCAGCATGCACCGATTTAGCCCTAGTCACCTCCTAAGCCAACTAGCCTCCATCACATGATGCCGGGGTGGCTCCATGGGTGAAGGAGGGCAGAGCCAGTGCATGCCACCGCCAGGGCAACACGGGAGGGTTCCTGTCTTGCCATTGGAATGCAATGGGGGAAGCCGCACACACCACGCTCACTCACACTCCCCCCCCCCCCATCTGATCCCACTCGGCTGGAGCTGGGTGATGTGGAAGCTTGGGGCACCGGATTCCCCACAACCCTCTACAAAGGGAAGCACCTCCGGCAGCCATCTGATGACATCATTAGTCTTGTAAGTGTGCCTCATTAGAGGATTCTTGAATGCAAAACCGAGTATGTACATCAAATCCCAGATCTTGTATCCTGAGCCTGTAATGGTTAGAGCTGTTATAAAAGTATATATCAAAGGTAGTGACTTTGGACCTCTTCACACATGCTGCTGGAACCGCCGGGTGTGCTGTCGCCCTGGGCTTCTGGGGCCTGTAGAAAAGCATAGCCGTGTATCTCACTATTCCTGGGCAGGCCCGGATTACCCATAAGGCCACCCTAGGCCATGGCCTAGGGCGGCAGCCATGGGGGGGGGGCAGCAGGTCCAGACCCCCCAAAATTAAAAAAAAATTAAAAAAAGTTTGATGTTCTGGCGCTCCTGCGCCTGTGTGCAGAGCGCCATAGGCTCTAGGGCTGGGCTGTCCAACTTCTACCCGCCCAGGGGCCTGAATTCCGGTCACTGATGACCTGGGGGGCCGTTGGTCTGCCCCCGCCCCCAGCTCTGCCCCCGGCTCCGCCCTCTCCCCCGGCGCCCTCTCCTCTTATTTTAATTTAATATTAAACATATTTAATTCCATCCTCCCCTCTCCCCTTATTTTAATTTAATATTAAATATATTTAATTCCATCCTCCCCTCTCCCCTTATTTTTATTTAGTATTAAATATATTTAATTCCATCCTCCCCTCTCCCCTTATTTTTATTTAATATTAAATATATTTAATTCCATCCTCCCCTCTCCCCTTATTTTTATTTAGTATTAAATATATTTAATTCCATCCTCCCCTCTCCCCTTATTTTTATTTAATATTAAATATATTTAATTCCATCCTCCCCTCCCCCCTTATTTTAATGTATCCCATCTCCCCTTATTTCATCTTAAAATATACATAATTTTATAATTAATTCATGAGGGGAGATGGGGGGAGGGAATGAGGAGCCCCCAGAGGAGCCCCCTGCTTCGGCCTACCTTTTCCAAACGCACAGGATCCAGGAGTACCCGGACGACGAGAGAGGCGACGACCGACTGACTCGAAGAAGGTCCTAATCACGTCTGTGGGCCTCAGCGATCCAGTAGTAGAGTAGCCGAAGAGTATTGCGAGAATACACAATCCACACGGGATTTCGCTGTCAACGCCGGCATAATCTCGCGTTGACAGCGAAATCCTGTGTGGATTGCGTATTCTCGCGATACTTGCTCCGAACCCGGAAGTAGGGTTTTTTTAAAAAAAAATTATTTATTTTATTTTTCAATTTTTATTTTTTATTAAAAAGCTTAGGGGGGTGCAGGGAAGGGGCTGGGGGGCCGTATACGACCCCCGGGCCACCAGTTGGACAGCCCTGCTCTAGGGCCTTTGACACGGCTTCCCGCCCCCCCCTCCCTGCTGTGGCGTCGGCCCTGCCCCCCCTCCTACTTGGTGTGGCCTCACCACCCCTCCTCCCTTGCGTCGTCATACCACACCATAGAGGAGGAGGCGGAGAGAAGCCTCGCCGCCCCTCCTCCCTTGTGTCGTCACATCACGCCAGGGAGGAGGGGGCAGCGTGGCGGGGCTTCTCTCTGCCTTCTCCTCCCTGGCGACGCCAACGACGCAAGGGAGGAGGGGCAGCGAGGCTTCTCTCCGCCTCCTCCCCCCTGGCGTGGCATCCCCCGGGAGGAGGAGGCAGAGAGAAGCCCCGCCACCCCTCCTCCCTTGCGTCATCATGCCACGCCAGGGAGGAGGGGGCAGCGGGGCGGGGCTTCTCTCCACCTCCTCCTTCCTGGGGACGCCACGCCAGGGAGGAGGAGGCAGAGAGAAGCCCCGCCGCCCCTCCTCCCTTGCGTTGTCGGCATCGGTCCCTCCTTCAGTGAGGAGGAAGGAGGCCCACGCCCCCCGCAAGCGGCCCCGCCCCCCGGGGCGGCGCTTCCAAAGTGTGGCCTAGGGCGCCACAATCAGTTGATCCGGGCCTGTTTCTGGGGGATTACGAATGCCTTCCTATAAGTGCTCTGGAGTTTTCACAAATACTCTAAAGCTTTACAATCACTTGCCTCTAAACTTTGCAGAGTGATGGTGTCTCTCTTGGATTACAGGCTCCTGTTGCTTTCAATTGTTTCTTTGACTCACAAAGTTCTCCGGATCCCCAAAATCTACAGGCTATGCGCAAAGGCTGACCTTCCTTTGTCCCTGTAAATTATGGCTGAAAGCGTAGGTTGGCTTTGTAGCAGTGAACTAAGTTGCTTTGTCCCAGATGGCTTAGATTCCACCTTGCTATGCCCATGTGGTCTCTGGAATGGAGGCAGAAAAGAAGTCCAGCCCCTCAGGTAAACTCTGGAAGAGGAGGAGTCAAGGGCGGTGACATCAGGTTTGGAGCCAAGACACAACTCCGCCCCTAAGTGTCCACATGGCAGAACAATAGAACAAAGACCCATACAGGTAAAGGGCAACCAAATACAAAATACAGATGTGAAAACAGCCCCGTGGGGGGCACCAGACTCTCAAAGCTGTCCTTTACTCTGGCAATGAAGTCTGGGGGCGTTCAAAGCCACCAATGGCTGGCCTGTTGGAGGAACGAGCTCTTCCTTTCTAGCACGGTCGTTGGCTCGAAGGCAGTCAGGTCTCCTCGGCGTCACTTAGTCATGCGATATACCGAGTATGCTGTTTAAGTCCTGGTCTTTACGTTTTAGGAGGTAGTCTGTCCGAGAGATTGCCTGGTGGACCTCTTTAAAGCACTTCTGTATTCTTTCACTCTCTGGGAGCCTCTCTTGCCTGGAGTACAAATTGGAGGCTACAGCCCTTGGAAAAAGGGCTGGGCTAAATCAATAACTCAGTTAACTATGATTGACAAGCAGGAGCTGGGCCAATCAGTGCAAACTTTAACTTAACTATGCTTTAAATCACTTACAAAGCTTGCAGACCTCTAGGGCAACAGAAACCTTTTGCTACGTCATCACCCCGAGTATTGCCAAGGATTGCGGCTATTCCAGTGGTGCCCACCCAGGGAGTGTGGGGACCTGTTGTCCTGCACCCCACACTGTCCCTGCTTCCCCTCTACCTCATTACATGGGTGTAAGCCAGCTCAACCCATCTTTCCCTATGGAAAATGTGAAGCCTCCTGTTGTGTACTGCCAGGGTTTGGGGGGGGGGGGGGGTTGCACTTTTGCCATGGAGCCACCATGGAAATACTTTTGCACTGTGTGATTGGAGCTGGTGGACTCGGTGGCAAAAGTGCAAAAAAAAAAAAACCACAAAACAACCTTGCTGAACTTTAGCCTATGTGACGAGGTCCTATGATGTTATTTATTTATTTATCTGTTTGTTTATTTATTTATTTACTTCATTTATATTCTGCCCTTCTCACCCTGCAGGGGACTCAGGGCGGATTGCAATGTACACATTACATTTAGACACACAAATACACAAGACAGACAGAGGCAATTTAACACCTGGCCACCAGGGGGAGCTGCCGCACTACTTCATTGCTCAGCGTGTTTTCTTGAGATCTTTTTTGTGGCCTCATAAATCAGTTAAATTTAGCCTCCCCACTAAGTGTTACCTTAATTTCCTAATTGACAGATGCAACTGTCTTTCGGGTTGCAAAGGTCGACAACAGGCTACACCAGTGATTTTCAACCTTTTTGCACATTTTTTACATTTACAACATCCTGGGGCACACCACCAACTAAAATGACACAAAATGTCACTCTAACACAGTAATACATATAGTTAATATGTTTTTAAATGTATTTATACACTCACTCAGTGTGAAACCTGGGCCTGTTTCGATGAACACAACATAGATATCCTGGCAGGAATGGTAGAAATGGTGAATCCAAATGAAAGATAGCTTTCGCTGTATTGCCTCGAGCTCACCATCTTTTCTTTTTTCCTTCGTCCACCACTCATATTAGGGCCTTCATCTGTGTCATAATTTTGTCCAGGGCCCTGTTCGGCATTTGCATTTTCCCTTCTCAAAAACTTCTCCATCACGGTCACTCGCTTGTCTTGCTGTGATCCCAAATTGCCACTGTCACTTGACGCGCAGCTGCAGCCCTAACTCTAACTTTGTTTACTTAGCCGCGTCTGAGCAAATCAAAGATGGCGTGACCATAGCACTCTCGCGTCACTTCTTTGGTGACGCGAGAGTGCTATGGTTCCATTTCTTAAAGGGACAGATGCGCCTTATAGTTTATATATGAATGAAGTTTGAAAATAATTTCCCATGGCAAACCTTATGATCTCTCACGGCACACTAGTGTTCGCGACACACTGGTTGAAAATCACTGGGCTACATAATAGGTTGAGAGTCCACCTCGACCCAGGCAGGCCTCGAACTCATGACCTTCTGGTGAGTAGAGATCTTATGCAGCTGACACCCAGCCAGCTGCACCACATTCCTGGTGCTATCATGTGGGTCAGGGCTGTCCAACTGGTGGCCCTGGGGCCGTACACGGCCCCCCAGCCCCTTTCCTACGCCCCCCTCATCTTTTTAATAAAAAATAAAAATAGGAAAATAAATTAAATAAGAAAAATTAAAAAAAATACCCACTTCCGGGTTCCGGAGGAAGTCTCGGAAGACTACGCCAGCCACACGGGATCTCGCGTTGAGAGCGAAATACCATGTACCCGGCGTAGTTTCGCGATAGTTAATACAGTTGCCGAAATCTCAGGATTCAGCGGCTATGCCAGGGCAAGGCTGGACAAGGCCAAGGCGAGGCCAGCGAGGAGCTCTGCCTGGGCCTACGAGATGCTCCTCCTGGGCCTGCTCCAGCTCCTGGCCACCCTGCTCAGTGCCAGCGAGGGCCCGGCCCTGGTTCCCTTCCTGCCCGAGGCCTCCGCTGCCTTCCGCGCCGGCCTCCGGGACCCCTTCCTGCCTGCACAGAGGCAGGCCTCGACGCCATCGCCGCCTCCACCCGCCCAGGTAATGAACCCACAGCCTCAGGGGTTGAGAGGGTTCCCCCAGGCAGGAAGCATTAATTATATTTTATTAATGTATGTATATCCCCTCCCTCCATCCATGTCTCTTTCTGATATTATTATATTTTATTAATGTATTTATATTCCCTCCCTGGAGCCTGGGAGGGGCGGAGCCTGGGAGGGGGCGGAGCCTGGGAGGGGCGGAGCCTGGGAGGGGGCGGAGCCGGGGGTGGAGGCAGACCCTTTGGCCCCCCAGGTGATCAGTGACCGGAATTCCGGCCACAGGTCCGGTAGAAGTTGGACAGCCCTGATGTGGGTAACAGATGTACACCAGTATTGAGTAAGTCAGTTAGTAAACTGGGGGCTTCTCGCACTTCCCAATTATGCTGTTCCTGTGGAATCCTGGAGTTTGTAGTTTAGTGAGGCGTTAAATATCTCTGGCTGGAATTCCAAAGGTCTCTCTCTAAAGTGAGTATGCCAGGACCACAGAAGATGTTGCCAAGGCCATTGAAGTGGAATAATCATGATGTAATTACATGGTGTGAAGGGATCTTGATCAGGCAAAGATAGAGATAAGACAGAAATCATTAATCTCCCATTCTGAAGTCTTTTGCTGTCTGGCTATGTGATAAGAAAGTGAAGGTTTTAGGCCAAGGGACCTTTTGGACCAATGTGATCTTTTGTGAAAAATCTTTGCCAGCCACAGTGAGAAAAAATGTCGGAATTGGTTATATTGTTTACAATCCATGCACTCATTGCCTGCAGGCCCCATTTGAGGGGGAGGGGGGCTTTTCATAAGGAAGGTCTCTGCCAGCTCTCTCTCTCTCTCTCTCTCCCTCTTTTCCACTATCACTATTTATCTTGGCATCCGGAATCCCCAAAGGGAATCCCTTAGCATCCTTAGTCATTTTCAACTACAGTGAGCCAACAAAGAAGAGAATAATGTTATGGCACTTGAATCATATGTGCATTAATTTCTTGGCTAAAAACACTGACAATTTGATCTCCGAGAGTCAACAAGCTGAGCAACAGCCAAGCTGGAAGCATGTAGAGAACATAAATACACCCTACCCTTCCCACATATCAGACAGTAACAGTTAGGCTTGGTTGATCCAAAAAAAATCATGGTTCTAAAATTCAATTGGGGGGAGGGGGGATTTTTTTTTTGGATTAGTAATAGAAATACTTACAAAAAAATTTCCCAAAAATTTCTGAAATGTAACGTAATTAATAATGAAATTTGTTATTAGTTCTTATTCCAGCGCATGTGCACAGCAAAAAAACACTACAGGGCGGACATCACAGGCAAATCAATGGGGAAACATTTCCCTTCACTTCTGGAGTGCAATTGACTGGAGCTGAAGATTTATAGCATATAGAAATGGTACCACCAACTTATACAGTATGAGGTTCTAGTAACAGGAATATATCAACCTTCTCCAAAATTAATTTTTAGGGTGACTTACAGAGTATCACAGAGCTGTGCCTTTCTTTCCTGGCAGAAGGGGCTTGGACTAGATGCCCTTTGGGGGTCCCTCCTATGCCTTGGATTCTGTGGCATGGTGATGATGATGATGAAGTGGGCTGGGTGGCCACCTGTGGGGAGGGCTTTGCTTGTGCCTTCCTACATCAAAGCAGAAGGGGGTTGGGCTGGGTGCCCTTTGGGGGCTCCCAACTCTAGAAGTCTATTATTATTATTGGGCAGGGGCTGGATGGCCATCTGTGGGGAGGGATCGAGCTGTGCCTTTCCTTCCTGGCAGAAGGGGCTTGGGCTTGGTCGGAGAAAAAGCACGCGAAGGCTGTTTTTTCCTTCAGTCCTCCAGGCGCTCTAGGAGTCCCGGTTCTTCGCTATGGTTTCCCCTTTCTTCTGTAGTTTTCCCTTCTTCACTCTGTGGTCTTGTCACTCCCTCCTCCTCTTCTTTCAGCCTTTATTCTCTGCTTCTCCTCCTTTCCCCTGATTTTCTGGATGTTTAAAGTGCTATTTTCCCTTCAGTCCTCCAAGGCACTCTAGGAGCCCCCGTTTTTTCTCTATGGTTCCCCCTTGCTTCTTCACTTCCTCCAGGAGGCCTTTTACTTTAATTATCCTCTGACCAGGCAAAGGGCCGTGATATGTCTGTAAGTATCCTGAAAAACTATTTTGGAGGAGATAAATATTCCCGTTAGAAAAACTGAGAGGGAGATACGATCTAATTACAATAATTAAGGAAATTGGCGGCCCCCAGGTTCAGTAAAGAAATTACACTTCCGGGTTGGAGCACATGGTTCAAAAAACAATTAAATTAACTTTTTATACGAATTTAATCCGATTTCAAATAATTTTTAATCCGCAGAGACCAACCCTAGTAACAGTGTCTTGTTCAACTAAAATGCAGCTACGCTCGATGGAAGAGGACCACCAGTATTTACTCGGGTCTAACACATCACTCAATCTAATGTGCACCCCAATTTTCATAACTCTGAAACCCCAAAAACTATTTACCATATTACACAAATCTAATGTGCACCCTAATTTTGGGAAGGTAATTTAGTCCAAGAAGGTGAGCATAGAATTGAATAAATACGATACGTACCCTGATGCTGCCTGATTCCATTTTTACAATGAAATTTCATGCACTTCCAAACATCACAATATTTTTTTTACCATGTTTCACCCATTTCCTATTTCACAAGTGCTCACAGCATATATGGAACTATCCTGTTTTATTGTCAGAATAACCTTGTGAAAGTAGAGGGAAGGGCTATCCACCTTGTCAACAAAATTACAACAAGGGATAGCCAGAAAAAATATATATTCAAATGTTAATGGTGTAATCTGGCATAGATAGACATTCAAGTGTATGCTTCCAAATAATCCAGATAAGTACCTCAATCAATATACAGTCCTGAAGTCAGAATAAACAGAAAAGCGCTGTAACCATAATACATTCCATTATCACAGGTAAGCACCTCAAAATAATCTCGTAGTGTTTGGCTTACATGCAAGTAAGCGAGGACGCAAAATATATGAGGAAAGTTCCTCAGTCCATACTCACAAAGGACGCGTTCCCAGGGACGCTTACACAAGCGGGAGTCCATCACAAGCGGAAATAATAAATCCCATAGTCAAAGTCCGTAGTAAGAGTCCGCAAAAATATCAAAATAAAGATCCCGAAGTGGGCATCCAGGGGTCGACGAAAGGATTAGTCTTGGCGCGCTATCGTTTCGCCAAACGGCTTCATCAGGACCCAGGGTGTGGTCCGCATTGCCTTGAGTGGCGTCTCGCAGCAAATTCCAATGCGCTAAGATACAATGTAATATAAATATGAATAATCATATATCAAAGTGATTGGCTCCCACGAGTGGATAGCCAGGGTCAATATGGATGTATACAATATAGAAGTATACCGTCAAATCATAATAATACGTACCATATAATCACAAACAGAAAGCGCAGCAAATCCAAACAGTATCGGCGGATACCGGGCTAAAAGTTTATTTTGAGGTACTTACCTGTGATAATGGAATGTATTATGGTTACAGCGCCTTTCTGTTTATTCTGACCTCAGGACTGTATATTGATTGAGGTACTTACCTGTATTATTTGGAAGCATACACCTGAATGTCTATCTATGCCAGATTATACCATTAACATTTGAATTTTTTTTCTGGCTATCCCTTTTTAGAATAACCTTGTGAACCAGCGAATTCAGATAAATTATGTTAGGCTCTGATATTATTTCATTAATTATATAAGACTGTAACAATCTAGGTTCAAATCTATTCACTAGGCCTGGTTAGGTTCATTGTAATGGTTCTGAATTCGGAATAAATCTATATATATATTTTTCTTCACGTCGTGCAACGGGGCAAATAGACAAAGAAACCATAAGCCGCAAAAACACCATCTTTGGCAGCCTATGGCAACATACCACGAGGTACATCAACGGCCAAAAAAACCGGCCCTACGTATCTCGCAACACCCCCAAACACGACCCTCCAAAAAACGGCCAAACCCCCCCTCCCTCTCTCTTCGCTGCCAGCGCACATTTAGAACGTTCGCGCTCAGCAGCCATAACTCAACGACCCGCCAGGCTTCACAGTACCACACGCCGCGCACAAAGCCAGCCCTTCTGCTACACACCTCCTTCCGCCTCGCCCGCTTCCAAAATCCACAAAAAAACTCTAAACAACACACCTCCCACCCTTTGCGTGTCCCCAAAAGCCCCGCTACACACCCCTCGCCCCCCTTTCGTCAACACAAAGCCCCGCAAAACAACTCAACCAGGCCCCCTTTGCGCGTCCACACAAGCCCCGCTACACACCCCATCGCCCCCTTTCTCGCCAACCGAAAAATGCCTCCTCCACAAACTCCAAAGGCGGCGTGGAGGAGGAGGCAAAGGAGGAGGAAAGGGCCGCGAGGGGGACAGGATCATAACCTCGGTGGCTGCGAACCTGCTCTCCTCGCTGCTCTTTCCTCCTCCTCCACGCCGCCTCCGTTGCCGCCAGGGCTCGATCCTGGCCACCTCTCTCTCCTGCACGCCACGCCCTCCTCCCTTGAGTGAAGGAAGGAGGGCGGGGATAGGAGTGGACACAGCTGCCCGATCCCCCCAAAACAACTCACACAAGCCCCCTTTGTGCGCCCCCAAAAAGCCCCGCTAAACACCCACTCCCCCCCTTTCTCCCCAAACCAACACATAAATAAAAAACACTTTCCAAATTCCAAAAACCCCAAAACAACACACACTTTCCTTACCTTTAGAAAAAAAAACCATCCAACGCTGAGGTGACTCTCTCTCTCTCTCCTCCACCCATAACATACTACAATTCCACAAACACATCCCCTCGCCCTCACTCCTCGCTCACCGGGTGCCCGGGTCCGGGAGCGGCTGGAAGGCGACAGAGGAGGACGAAAAGCCAGCGGAGGAGGCACCCACGGCGCAACCCGGGTTCAGAAGCGGCAGGGAGACAGCGGAGGCAGCAGACACGGCCACGGGACTACACTTCCCAGAAGGCACCACACGGCTCAATGGCAAGGAGGGCGAAGGAACAGGAAGTCGCCCGTGCGGGCCTTCTGGGAACTGTAGTCCCGTGGCCATGCCCGCTTGGTCCCCCGCCAGTAGCCCCTCACCTTAGAGAGGGACAGGCAGACAGGAGGTGCTCCATGCGGCAGGCGCGAATTCCCCGGCAGAGTTGCGAGGCTACGACCGGGAAGAGGTGCGCTGCTGCTTCTCCTTCCCCCTCAAAATCTTCTTCGCCTCCCTGCTTCCATTACCCTCAATGCTTTCTCCCTTCTCTCTTCTTGGCCAGGGCAAACCTCTTCCTCCCTTCCCGTCTCACTCCGCCCCCCGCCCCACACACACTTCTCTGCCACTCCATTCCCACCCCACTCGTCCCTTTTTGTAGTTTCCTCCTTCCTCTCCCAATCTTAACTTCCCCATTCTCCAGCCCCTCTCTCTCCACTTCCCATTCCCAGCCTTCACCACGTTCCACCCTCTCTTTCCCATATCAGTCTTCCCCCTTTCACACACATATATACATACATACACATACATACACACATATACACATACACACACATATATACATATAGACACATTCACACACATATATACATACACACATATACATATATACACATACATACACACATATACACATGCACACATATACCTATATACACATACATACACCCATATACATGCACACACATACATACATATACATATAAACATATGCACACACATATATACCTACACACATATACACATACACACACATATACACGCACATATACATATATACACATGCACACATCCACCAAGACCATAAGTAACATCAATTCCAACCCTTACATACTCAGACTTTCTCACATCTCCTAAATAGGGCACAGCAATGCGTGCTGGGTTCAGCTAGTTCATATTAAAATTACTTTTGAAGAGATCTAAGCAACCTGGAAGTGAAGTTGGTAATTCGAAGCCACAGCTGCCATATTCGGAAAGAAATCAGCATCAAACTGGCGTCAAACAAAAAAAAATCAGACTCACCGCCAGCTCCCTCTCTGAGAGCTCATTCCATCCTCAGATGAAGAGGAAAACCACTCTCGGGGGCTGGGGAGCAAAGCTGGGGAAAGCGCATGAGGAGCCATGCCGCCGGGCTGAAGCACTTCTCCTCCTCCTTCTCCAATGCCTTGAGCCTCTTCTGCCCCAAGCGCTATGGCTGGAGGGTGGCTGGGAGGTTCCCCGGCTCCTCTCTCCAGGGAAGCCTAGCCCCGTGGAGAGTTCATAGCCCTCACCGCCATCCAGACCGAGAGTGGAGAGGGCCCCCCAGCCGCCACCACCTCCTCCTCGGTGCCCTCATCCCGCAGCACCTGGGTCTCCTGGGCACTCCTTTAATGCGCATTGCTTCCCAGGGCCCCAGGTCTGGAGGGAATCCCCTCTAGTTCTCCAGCCCTGGAAAGCAATGTGCGTTAAAGCTAACTGTTGCACCTCAGACCCCGAACAGTCCCCCCTAGATCACACCGACACAGGCAGATGCAATAAACTTTCTTTTATTTAGAACTAGCTTGGGGACCCGGCGGTGCCCGGGTCATTTGAGAAGTGCAGCAGGATGTAGAGTGGGTCATGGGGGCTCTGTGTGCCAAGTTTGGTCTTGATCCATCATTATTGGGAGTTGCAGTGGTATCATGAAATTACTGAAGGTTTTGGAAGTCCCATCATCTATGGTCCACCCTCCCCCAAAGTGTAGTAGGATGTAGATTGGGTCATGGGGGCTCTGTGTGCTAAGTTTGGTCTGTATTGGTGAATGGATGAGGGTTGCATTGTTTTTAGGAAGTGAGTGATGGTAATTCAAGTCCCATCATCCGTGGTCCGTCTCACACAAAACAGCACCAGGATGTAGAGTGGGTCATGAGGGCTCTGTGTGCCAGGTTTGGTGTTGATCAGTTATTGGATTAGGTTTGTAGCAGGCTTGGAAAGTGAGGGAAGGTACTGCAAGTCCCATCATCCATGTTCTGGCCCCCTCCAAACTTCAGTAGTATGTAGAGTGGGTCACTGGGGCTCTGTGTGCCAAGTGTGGTCTTTATCAGTGTTTGTTGGGGGCCACAGTGGTCTGTGGGAAGAGAGGGGTGTGAAAGTACTACAAATCCCATCATCCATTGTCAGTCCTCCCCCAAACCTCACCAGGACGTGAAGGCAGTCATAGGGGTTATGTATGGCAAGTTTGGTCTCGATCAGTGAGTGGATGAGGGTTGCAGCGGACTTGGGAAGTGAGTAGAGGTACTTCAAGTCCCATCAAGTCCACCCTCCTCAAAACTGCACCAGGAGTAGAGTGGGTTATGGGGGCTGTGTGTGCTAAGTGTGGTCCGTATTGGTCCTTTTTGGTGGCCTCAGTGGTCTGTGGGAACCAAAGTGTTTGAAAGTACTACAAATCCCATAATCTGTGGGTCATGTCCCCCGAACCGCACCAGGACGTAAAGGGGGTTAGGGGGGTTATGTGTACCAAGTTTGGTGCAGGTCCATCACCCGCGCTGGTCGCTGTGGCCTGTGAAAGTGGCTGTCACATATCCGCCCTTCCGCCCTCCCGCCCTGCCGCCCTTTCGCCCTCCGCACACATACATACATACAAACATTCCGCTTTATAAAGGTATACAGATAAAGGTATAGAATAGTCCAAAGAGGTTAAAATAAAACAATTCAAAATAGAGTTCGACTTAGTCCTTGAGTTATAATCCAAGCGGGTTGAAATCCCAAAACAAAGTTCCAAAGCAAAGGCAACCGCTCTGGCGGTCAGATGTGGCACTTGAGTCCGGCCGCAACTGCGGTCTCTTGAAACATAATCCAAACAGCTCCGGCGGTTAGCAAGAACTTGGAGACAGGAACGAGAGACGTGATCAAACCAAACGTGGCTTCAGGTCTGGCGAGAACTTTCCCAGGCCAGATTGATATAGGAATCTAACTCTTGTGTGTCCAACGCACCCAATTTCTCCAATCTCTCCTTGAAGCTGAGATACTGTCTCTCCTGTTGAATTCCTTCTCATTAGTGGGTCCAGCTGCACTGTTATCAGAATGGGAACCGGAAAACTCCTCGTCTCCCATCTCACCATCTGGAAAGGGAGTAGACACTCTTTCTTGAGACAATATAACACAACGGGTGTGGTCACTGTAGAACCAAAGAAAAAGTATCCAAACACTGGATTCACTTAAAGGATATTGTATTCAATAATTACTCCTGAGGAGTTGCAGGCAAATCAACATATCAGCCCCAGTTGGGTGCCTTAAATACAACCATGTTTCAATCCCTTATAATTAGAATATCCATGTAAACAAAATAAGTTCCCAGTTCCTGGGTGGGATGAAAAGGTGGAGTAACGCCGCAAAGTAAGTTTTCTAAACCCCAATGGGTATTTATAATCCAATCCCGATGGGTATTTGTAATCAATGGGAAATGGAAGGCAGGCACACCGTCAAACCCCAATCCTGGGCTTAGTAGCGTCCCCAATGTGGAGAGTTGGTTTCTCAGGTGGTGTCTGCTAAGTCTTCTGGCCGACGAGGACACAAGTGTACAGGGTCCCACCTTGTTTCGACCCCGGGTCTTTTTCAAGGCCAAAGTATTGATTCCCTCTCAGTGCATCACATGGCAAGCGAGAATCTAACAAAGATATAAGGTCGCATATAACATACATTCAAAGTACATAATGTCAGCATTCAAATAAAGTGACCATGGTATTTATATAACATAGTAGCGAATGGGAGCACAAAGGTACTACAAAGGTACTACAAACACATGATAATTACCTTAGAAAAAGGATCTCTGGTGTATTCCACCTCAATAAGTGGGGCAAATGCACAAAAACTGGTAAGTGGGGAAGAATATAATAGGTATGGGAGTTCTGCAGGTGGGGTAATTAAAGGAGAAGGTTGTTAATGGGAATTTTTCATTTTTAAAGGAGAAGGTTGTTAATGGGAATTTTTTCATTTAGGCCCCACGGTTGCTCGGTTTTTAAAAGGACCGTCCATTTGCTTTCTGCCCTCAATAGTGTCTTGTGGGCATCCCCGTGGGGTGGAGTTTTGACAATTTCTAACCCGCAGAATTGGAGGTCATTCGGACCGTGATGATAGGTATTGTAATGTACATATAATGGAGAATCCTCCGAGTGTTGGCGGATTCTCGAACGGTGTTCCGAGACCCTCGTACGTAAGCTCCTCCCCGGGGAGGGTCTCGGAACACCATGTTTGTAGTACCTTTGTAGTACCTTTGTGCTCCCATTCGCTACTATGTTATATAAATACCATGGTCACTTTATTTGAATGCTGACATTATGTACTTTGAATGTATGTTATATGCGACCTTATATCTTTGTTAGATTCTCGCCGCTTGCCATGTGATGCACTAAGAGGGAATCAATACTTTGGCCTTGAAAAAGGCCCGGGGGGGGATATTCTAATTATAAGGGATTGAAACATGGTTGTATTTAAGGCACCCAACTGGGGCTGATATGTTGATTTGCCTGCAACTCCTCAGGAGTAATTATTGAATACAATATCCTTTAAGTGAATCCAGTGTTTGGATACTTTTTCTTTGACTCTTTCTTGAGACCCAAGGCCGCCTGGCCTTTCATATTCATCTGAGTCTATTTCCATGGAATCTTCACTAAACTCATTTGCAGTCCCATAACCTTGCAGCCATGTGTTGTCCCATTGCAGGCTCTCTTCTGTAGAGTCATATGCATCAGGCCACCCATCATCCTCTATCTCTCCCTGGTCAGCTGGTGCTGGGCCCGGAGCCCGCAGGGTCTGCCCAAGCCCACCAGGCTGGAACCCTACACTAACGCACGTTGCCTCCCAGGGTCCCAGATCTGGAGGAAATCCCCTCCAGTTCTCCGGCACGGGAAAGCCATGCGTATTAAAGCTAACGCGCATTGCTTCCCAGGGTTTGGAAGCCCACGCCTTCCTCCCCATCTGAACGGCCCCGTCAGCGAGGAACTGGCGGTGAGTCTGATTTTTTCAGTTGATTGTCCAAACTGGGTTAAACATGCATGTCCGCCATTAACGGAGCCTTTCCGAAATTTCGGAATTAATCCGAATTAATTTTGAAATTTAAATGAAAAATTTCGGAAGTCTATCGGATTTGAAGCGCCAGAGTCCCTTAGATCAGAAGCGAGTTTTGCACCTTTCCCCCCCCCCCCCCTATCAACCAGCCCTACTATTCACATACAGAAAGTTCACTGGATAGTTCCTCAAGCTTTAGTCTGACCTTCCTCTCAAGGCCAGTGCAGAGTCCAAAATAATGGTAATCCATTTATTCAATGGATATCATATAGAAGAGACTGACTTAAATCATCAATATCATATAGAAGAGGTTGACTTAAATAAAAGCAGTTCTAGATTGGAACTGTGGATATCAGGGGAGGGCACGTTATCCGTTGCTTCTATATGTCATCTCCTTTCATCCACAGGGGCCATGCGAGTCCTGAAGGACATGCTGGAGGAACCCAACAGACTGATGCTGATGGCTGGTGGCGAACGTTGGTTCCTGCAGACTGACGTTAAAGAGCCATAGGCATTCTCCGTATCAAATCCATATCATCTGTCTTGATTCAGCCAGGGCAGGATAAAGACAGCCAAACCCGTATGTCTGCCGGGACCCCCAAAGGCATGCAGTCGAATGAGAAGCATCCAGAGTTGTGTTTCCTTTGCTCATGCAAAACCTTGAAACTTACATTCCTCTTTTGCGGCAGGAGAGCTTTCGTATCTGCTCAGTCTCTCTGGCAGACCAAGGCTGAAATCACTAACAAAATGAGATCAAGCCTCTCAGCGGCGCTATGCTTTTGAAAAAGCGGCCTGCTGTGAGGCATTTAGCCAAGAAGATCAGCCCCACAGAATGGTTACAAGGTAGTTCAGAGTGCTTGGTTGCTCATTCGTGACCGCTGTGGGCTTGATGACTCCCAGAT
>JARBWK010000321.1:0-36545 GCA_030556195.1 Anolis apletophallus | reverse complement strand
ATGTCCGCTCTCCGTTGATTTTCAATTTTGTAGTGGAAATCCTATTGAGGGATATTCAAAACGATAAGGAGGTAAAAGGACTAACGATTAACAACATAAACTATAAAATTCTCTTACCGGCCAGGCGAAGATGGCGGCAGGACGGGCACTCTAGGGCTCCCTGGGGTGTCGCCTGCTTTTCGGGCTGGAGGGCGATCTACGCCCTCCTCCTGCGGACAGAAGTGTCCGAGACGAGCGCGAAGCCGGCGGACGGGTTCGGCAGCCAAAGATCTCTCCTCCCAAGAGGGAGAGATCGAGAGGGCCCGGACCGACGTCACTGCGGCGAGCGAGCCAGGAAGCGGGTAGTGGGCGGCGACCCGCACTCACTGCCAGCCCAGCCCGGCCTCCCCCCTCCCCCCCCACCTTAAGCAGAGGGCAGGAGGCTACAGAAGAGTCGTAAGTACGGGGATCAGCGGCCCGTACGGCACTGGGGAGGCGCTACTGGAGGCGGAAGGGAAGAGTGTGGGCAAACAACGGGGCTTCCAACAGCTGCACGGAAGCCCCCACATTATGGGATCGGCCCCCAAGAAAAGGGCAATAAAAATCCAGCAAACAGGTCACACAGAGGGGCAGCCAACCATTCCTGGCAAAGGAAGAGGGTGAAGGAGGAAAAGAGCTGGTGGGTGCCAAAATGGCGGATGAGCTCTGATAGCCCCAGGAGCAGGGTGGAAGAAGAGCTTTTCGGCGGGAGCGCCATCTTGGAAGGGGAAAAAATACATACTTTCAAGAGTAAAACAGAGTAAAGCACAACTGACAGCAAAAAGATGGCGGCGCTACATAAATGGGCCCCAGAAGCGGAAGAGCGGAAGGGAAGGCAGGGAAGGAGACCAGAAGAGGAAGAGATAACTTTGGGGGACATTCTCACAGAACTACGAAGGTTGGGGGGAAGCTCAAGATGGCACGCCAGCTGGCGCCCACATAACACCTGTTTTGCAGGATCTGCACTGGCTGCCAATTGAGCACCGGATCACCTTCAAAGTGTTGGTTCTCACCTTTAAGGCCTTACACGGCCTGGGGCCAGCGTATTTGAGGGACCGTCTCACCCCATATTGCCCTCTGAGATCACTTCGGTCTGAGGACTCCAATCTCCTGGAGATACCTTCAGCTAAACTCGCAAGGCTGACTGCTACCCGCCGGAGGGCGTTCTCTGTCATAGCACCTACGCTGTGGAACGCCCTCCCGGCCGGAACTCGGGCTATGAAGGACTTGCTCCCGTTTAGACGGGCCTGTAAAACATACCTGTTTAAGCAGGCCTTTGGTGAGTAAGTCCTGCCCATGCCCCGCCATCTATTCGTTCTTCTGAGGATGATGTGCTGTTCATTGTTTTAACTGTGTTATTAATTACTGTACTGCTGTTGTTTTTAATTGTTTTTAACTGCTTATTGCCTGTATTTTACTGTGCCCTTCGGCTCCTGTAAGCCGCCGCGAGCCTCGGGGAGTCGGCGGCATAGAAGCCCGAATAATAAATAATAAATAATAAATAAGATGGACTCCTGCAGACGATCGACTCTATAGTGACGCGGCAAGAGAGGCAGATCAAAGCGATCCAGGAGCACTCCCAACATGCAAGAATAGAACCAACCGGAGAAACACTTCCCACAAAGAGGGAGCTGATGACCATCTATGAAGATGGAAAAGAAGCGCCTCAGGTCAAGGGAAAAAACGTAACAATACGTGAAGGTGGAGTGATGAGAGGGGAAGAGATTAAAAAACCGCAAGAAACATCAGAAGTGAACTCCACTTCAAAAAGAGCGAGGAAGTTCCACTGAAAGTGCCAAGAACGAATAAGGATTCCAAAATCTCTGCCCCCCAAAAAAGAGAAGAGGGGAAAAACCAAGAAGATGTTGCACCTTCCAAAAGTTCCAGCCTGGTTCCAGATAAGAACAAAGACAAAAAGATAGGGACCCAGCCCAATAGGAAGAGAAGCTGGATGAGAGCAGCCCAACAAAAAGGAAAGAAAAACCTAAAGAAAAGGTGTCTTTACCCTCTAGAGACGTATTTTAGTCATCTGAGATGTGACGAACTGGAAATGGATGTAAAAAGCCTCGAATCTCCTAAAGAGAATGGTTAGAAAGGGGACTGAGGAAGATGAAGGGGTACAGACCTAGCTATATTAAAGGACAAGGAACGGACAATGGACACCAAACAGGGAATGTACAAGATAAACAAGAAGAACCCAAGAAAAAAGGAAGCTAGAAGAAAACTCGTTACCCCTATCTCTATCCTTTCTCAATATCCTTATCCATTACTATCCTTCCCAGATTCCCGACCAGTCTACCACCGTTACCGCCTTAACCCCACCCCTCTCTACCCCTCATTCCCCCTATACCCCCAGTTCGCCCTACCCCAAAACTATCCCCCATCTGTACGTATTCAAAACTTTCAATAAAAATTTAATTTAAAAAAAACCAACTATAAAATTCTTGCCTTTGCGGACGATTTGGCCTGCACGATAATAAATCCATCGGAGAACATGGAAAACTGGATTAAAAAAATAGAATCTTTTGGTGACGTCTCTGGTTTCAAACTAAATAAAAAGAAATCACAAATGCTACCTAAAAATATGGAAGCTAAAGAAGGCGCTGAGAATTTTTTCAGACCCTGCCCATTCTAAAAAAATCAGACAATAATAAGAAAATGGCAGTCAGAACTTGCTTCTTTCGTATGGAAAGGGAAGAAACCCAGAATTAAATTAAAATATCTGCAGGCAGCACCACAGCTAGGGGGATGTGGATTCCCTGATCTTACAGTTTATTACGAGGCAAACTGTCTCGAAAATGCAAAACCATGGCTAGAACTCAAGGACATAGAGTTACTGAACCTCGAAGGATGGGAAAATAAAATGGGCTGGTGAGAAAAAGGGTAGATTTGTAGTTCAAACAAGAAACAGGGGGCTGCACCGTAATGTACAAGCTATGTAGCTATTCAGGTATGTAAATCAATACAATAAACAGATTATCATAAAATCAATTCATTGGATTACAAATCATATAAATGTCTATTTCCACAATGGGATTCTTGGATAAACTCAAGGAATAATCACAATAGCGAAGTCGCTATAATAATACAGTATAGGTGTAAGTACAACACATATAATCAGAGGCACAATGGCAAATATATATTAAACAGTAAAGAAGTCCTATGAACAGAAAGGAAAAATATCTATCATTTCTGTTAGTGGAGACAGTTCATGAATATCAATAACACAATGGTACAGTAAGAACCGTCAAGGTGGGAGGATTCCCAGGTGTTCAGTCAAGCGGGAAGCTGGTGGCCGCTAACTCAACGCAATGGTGCAAAGCGGACAGGCGCAGTAGCTTGCCGCTATGAGTTCTGGGCGTCGTAGTCCAGCGAGGACTGCCCTAGATGCCGAAATCAACTGCGCATGTGCGGGGGTGCGCTAAATGGCGGCCCGCAAAGGATGTCGGATGAGGTAGTTCGGGAAAGGCTTCAGGGCGTCCAAGAAGTGAAGGGTGTCTAGGCAAGTGCCTGGAAAGATGTCAGGGTCCGCTGCTCACGAAGTGGGTGAAGACAGCGGAGAAAGGGTTGCCTGACGGCGGGAGCTCTCTCCTGAGCCGGCTGAGGGCCGTTTAAAATCATAAAGACTTCCTCAGAGGCGGAAATAATAGTCCTCAATAGTAATCAATCTAAATAGTAACAACAATAGTATGTATCAAGACCAGAATGAACGGTGGGGACAAGGCATGTCAGTGATAAACAAATAAAGAATATATTACCATTCAGAGTCGTTCAAGTAGCGTGGAGGACGGGCCACCCAATCTCCGGAAATGGCAAAGGTTGAGGTCGTCATGGGCTTAAATAGATTGTATTAGGAGAGCTTTTAAAGGGGCACTATCTGACAAGGGGAGTGAGGAAAGGGGCATAAGGAGGGATTGTGTGGTTATCATCATTTGTTAAGAAGGGCATTTATGGTCAAGGGTCATTAAGACCCCCCAGCGTTCTCAGTAGCTGTTGCACAATCCAGAATGTTTCCCTTTCCCTTAGTAGGGCAGTCATGTCAGTATGGGGGTGGCCTTTCACTTTTTCAATGACTTGGATCTTAATGTTGTCAAATGTGTGTTTCCTCTGTGCAATGAGAGTACAGTGTGGAGTCAGTGGATTTTAATTTGATTTTGGACCTGTGTTCAAGGGAACGTTCCCGGAGGCTCCTAGTGGTATAACCTGTGTACTGCAGGTGGCAGCTGCACTCGAGTAGATACACTAGGCGGTAGATTGGCAGTTGGCATACGACTTCAACTTAAATTGTCTTTTTGTTGGTGGTACTGATGACTATTTTCTGTTGTTTAATGTGTTGCAAATGGTGCAAGACCCGCAAGGGTATGTGCCAACCACTAGGGCGCTCTTCAGTATTGGTTGAGGTAAACTGGTGTGTGTAAGAATGTCCCCTATGTTTCTGGTCCTTTTGTGGGCCACCATTGGGAAATCTTTTAGGCCGGGAATGCTGGAGACCAGGGGCCAATAACATTTTACTACTCACAATGTGGTTCACGTGTGGATTTAAGGTGAGTGGCCACACAATTCTCTCGTCCCTTTCCTTAGTGACCTTAGGTTTAAGCAAAGATGGTCTGTCAAGAGCGATCAGCTCTCACTCTGGCCTTATGTAGTATGTGTTCTGGGTGGCCTCTGCTCCTAAGATTGTTAGTCAGGAGATCGAAACTACATGTTTGTAGTGTGACAGATGAGTGCAGTTCGTTTAAAGGCGAAGGAATTGACCGTAGGGTAAATTGTTTTAGGCTAAAGGAATGGTAAGATTTGTAATGTAGGAGACTATTCTTTTGAATAGGTTTCCTGTAATTCCTGACTCGAATGGTGCCATTACTTATAAAGGTCGTCACATCTAGATAGTTAATGCTGTATGAATCCGAGGTAGAAGTAAAGGCAATTGATTCATGCCATTGATTGAGCCAGGAGTTGAGGGCATTCATTTCCAGGTCTCCTTGTAAAATAAAGTAGAGGTCATCGATGTATCTGAATACCTAGCCACGGCGGACGTGGTCTCTTTGTATACCCATGTCCCCCTTGAATTGACTAGGAGCATCATTCATGATCTACTTGACACTAGACAACAGAAAGATCCGCCAACACATTTCCTCATGGAATTATTGGACGTGATCTTTGATTATAATTATTTTACGTTCAACGGTCAATACTATTTGCAAGTGGATGGGGTAGCAATGGGGAGCAGTGCAGCACCTACCATTGCGAACATTTTTATGATTTATTTAGAGAGAAAAAATGTTATTTTCCACCAATCAAGACCCCATTGTCTCCAAGATCCGTAGGGTATTCAGATACATCGATGACCTCTACTTTATTTTACAAGGAGACCTGGAAATGAATGCCCTCAACTCCTGGCTCAATCAATGGCATGAATCAATTGCCTTTACCTCTACTTCTGATTCACACAGCATAAACTATCTAGATGTGACGACCTTTATAAGTAATGGCACCATTCGAGTCAGGAATTACAGGAAACCTATTCAAAAGAATAGTCTCCTACATTACAAATCTTACCATTCCTTTAGCCTAAAAAACAATTTACCCTACGGTCAATTCCTTCGCCTTAAACGGAACTGCACTCATCTGTCACACTACAAACATGAAGCCGATCTCCTGACTAACAATCTTAGGAGCAGAGGCTACCCAGAACACATACTACATAAGGCCAGACTGAGAGCTGATCGCCTTGACAGACCATCTTTGCTTAAACCTAAGGTCACTAAGGAAAGGGACGAGAGAATTGTGTGGCCACTCACCTTAAATCCACACGTGAACCACATTGTGAGAGTAGTAAAACGTTATTGGCCCTTGGTCTCCAGCATTCCCGGCCTAAAAGATTTCCCAATGGTGGCCCACAAAAGGACCAGAAACATAGGGGACATTCTTACACACACCAGTTTACCTCAACCAATACTGAAGAGCGCCCTAGTGGTTGGCACATACCCTTGCGGGTCTTGCACCATTTGCAAACACATTAAACAACAGAAAATAGTCATCAGTACCACCAACAAAAGACAATTTAAGTTGAAGTCGTATGCCAACTGCCAATCTACCGGCCTAGTGTATCTACTCGAGTGCAGCTGCCACCTGCAGTACACAGGTTATACCACTAGGAGCCTCCGGGAACGTTCCCTTGAACACAGGTCCAAAATCAAATTAAAATCCACTGACTCCACACTGTACTCTCATTGCACAGAGAGGAAACACACATTTGACAACATTAAGATCCAAGTCATTGAAAAAGTGAAAGGCCACCCCCATACTGACATGACTGCCCTACTAAGGGAAAGGGAAACATTCTGGATTGTGCAACTCGCTACTGAGAAACGCTGGGGGGGTCTTAATGACCCCTTGACCATAAATGCCCTTCTTAACAAATGATGATAACCACACAATCCCTCCTTATGCCCCTTTTCCTCACTCCCCCTTGTCAGATAGTGCCCCTTTAAAAGCTCTCCTAATACAATCCTATTTAAGCCCATTGACGACCTCCAACCTTTGCCATTTCCGGAGATTGGAGTGGCCCGTCCTCCACGCTACTTGAACGACTCTGAATGGTAATATATTCTTTATTTGTTTATCACTGACATGCCTTGTCCCCACCGTTCATTCTGGTCTTGATACATACTATTGTTGTTACTATTTAGATTGATTACTATTGAGGACGCTATTATTTCCGCCTCTGAGGAAGTCTTTATGACGAAACGGCCCTCAGCCGGCTCAGGAGAGAGCTCCCGCCGTCAGGCAACCCTTTCTCCGCTGTCTTCACCCACTTCGTGAGCAGCGGACCCCCTGACATCTTTCCAGGCACTTGCCTAGACACCCTTCACTTCTTGGACGCCCTGAAGCCTTTCCCGAACTACCTCATCCGACATCCTTTGCGGGCCGCCATTGTGCGCACCCCCGCACATGCGCAGTTGATTTCGGCATCTAGGGCAGTCCTCGCTGGACTACGACGCCCAGAACTCATAGCGGCAAGCTACTGCGCCTGTCTGCTTTTGCACCATTGCGTTGAGTTAGCGTCACCAGCTTCCCCGCTTGACTCGGAACACCTGGGAATCCTCCCACCTTGACGGTTCTTACTGTACCATTGTGTTATTGATATTCATGAACTGTCTCCACTAACAGAAATGATAGATATTTTTCCTTTCTGTTCATAGGACTTCTTTACTGTTTAATATATATTTGCCATTGTGCCTCTGATTATATGTGTTGTACTTACACCTATACTGTATTATTATAGCGACTTCGCTATTGTGATTATTCCTTGAGTTTATCCAAGAATCCCATTGTGGAAATAGACATTTATATGATTTGTAATCCAATGAATTGATTTTATGATAATCTGTTTATTGTATTGATTTACATACCTGAATAGCTACATAGCTTTTAGATTTGTAGTTCACCAAGATCAAAGGTGTAAACAAAAAGGCCGACACCAAAATGGGATTCCAAATAATAATCTTCAATCATTCCAATTCAATCTCTTGGATGTAGTATACAGTTCGGTTATGACATGATGATGGTATTTACCCTTATAATAATGACATAAAATAAATAACTGGTATGTATTAATAGCCTTTCCTTTGTTAGTTCTCTTCTAACGCATTGAATATGTGTTTCTATATATATATATATATATATATGTAATTCGGATACATATGTTATGCTATTTTATTCTATAGATATAATCCGGATCATTTTGGAAACTCTTCGAATTTGGAGCATTGGTCGCAAGGTCCCGACGAAGCCACATTGGCGGAAACAGCTGGACCGTCGACCATTCTGGGTTGCTTTATACTTGATTTTGACATATTGACTGATTTTGGAAAAATAACCTATTATTTGTGTAACCCAGAGACCGTGACTCCGCTGAGGATTATAAATACCGCATTGGCGGCTGTGATTGCTGTTATTTTGTTTCCATAACCGAACTGTATACTACATCCAAGAGATTGAATTTGAATGATTGAAGATTATTATTTGGAATCCCATTTTGGTGTCTGCGTTTTTGTTTACACCTTTGAAAATAAAATGGGCTGGCATGCGTATTTACTCTACAATAAAATTAACCTGGACAAAAAATTTAGGAATCACATCATAAAATCGCCGCTAATAAAAACCTGGCTTAAATTTAAAGACATGATATATGCCAAAATACCGCTGTGGGCCTCACCTACTGAAGCGTTCTCTATTACTAGACTAGGCAAAGGTACCATTACAATGTACAGAGATTTAATTACAAAAGAAAATAATGTATATAGGTTAAGAACCCAGGAGGAACTAAGACAATATAATTTCGGATGGTTTCAATACAACCAAATAAAAGCGAGATTTCTAAAAGATAAAGAGATGGGCTGGGAAGAAAACCCCACAGCAGGAGGGAAAATCGTCCTGCAGATACAGAACAAGAGAGTTAGTAAATTATATAAACTAATCACCAGAAATAAGTATGAAAATAATACTTCTCTAGACTACAGGGAAAAATGGAACAAAAATTTAGGTTTTAAAATTAGCCAGGAGAGCTGGGAGAGAACATGGGTAAACAACATGAAATATACCTGCTCTTATGCCCTAAGAGAAAACTTGCTGAAGGTGGCATACCGATGGTATATGACGCCGTCACAATTAGGTAAGATTTATGAGATTGGAAACCATCATTGTTGGAAGTGCCAAGTTAACAGGGGAACATTCTACCATCAATGGTGGTCCTGTGGGGAAGCAGCAAAGTATTGGAAGAAAATCCACAAACTAATGGAAGAGCTAACACAGGGGGAAAATTGGCTATAAACCTGAATTATTTCTCTTGAATATTATAGAGCAAAAAAAATTGGGGAAAGAAATAGAAAGACTGCTAACCTTTATAGCGACGGCCGCCAGAATCACCCTTGCCAGGTACTGGAGGGAGAAAGAACGATTCCGGAGGTGGATGAGGTGCTGTATAAACTATTTGACATAGCAGAAATGGACAAGCTGACGTTGCTATTAAGAAAGGACACAAGCAAACTCTTCGAAGCCACGTGGAGACCGCTTATCGATTATGTCAAAATAAATCATGAACATTGCATTAAAAGGTTATTGGATTTAATGAGAAGAAGTCACAAATTAGACCGTAACATGTTAATACTTTTGCTGGCTCCGGGTGAAGTCAACCGATTTTATTTTAGGACTGTTTTGTAACTGTGTGTCTAGTTTGTAATCCCCTTCCCCTCTGTAGTCCCACCCATCCCTATACCCGACACCCCCTTCCCATTCCCACCCTTCCCCACCCCATGCCCTCAGGATGTGAAGCCCGTCTTTCGTCTTTGTAACTGTGTTTTAACCAATAAAATTTAATTTAAAAAACATAAAAAATGGATTGATAAGATAGAAGATTATGGCAATCTAGCTGGCTTGAAATTGAACAAAGAAAAAACGGCAATATTAACAAAGAACATAACTAAGAGAAATCAAACAGAGCTACAAGAAATAACCGGAATGCGAATAACCTCAAGACTCAAATATTTGGGAATACAGATTACTGCGAAGAACTCCCAGCTGATTAAAAATAATTATGAAGAAAAATGGAAAGAAACGTCTGAAAACTTGGAAAAATGGAATCAACTGAATCTATCACTTATGGGAAGGATTGCTACAATTAAAATGAATATATTACCCAAATTCCTCTTCTTATTCCAGAATCTCCCAATTCTCAGGACAAACAAGTTGTTTAAAGAATGGAACAAAAAAAATATTAAAATTTATTTGGAAAGGGAAAAAACCGAGGATCAAATACGATCATTTAATAGGAACAAGAATTAAAGGAGGATTCGGTTTACCAGATCTCAAATTATATTATGAAGCGGCTAGTTTGACATGGATTAAAGATTGGATAACGTTAAAAAGAGAGAATGTATTGGCTTTGGAGGGCTTTGACCTGAGAGTAGGACGGCATGCATATCTATGGTATGAGAAGAAAAAAAATCAATAACCATTTTATAAGAGCCTCCTTGTTCAAGACTTGGCGAAAATACAAAGAAAAATTATATATGAAAGTACCGCTGTGGGTATCTCCACTTGAAGCGGCCCAGAGAAGACTATTAGGTTGGTCCCAGTGGCCAACCTATAAAGATCTATTGAAAAAAGAGAAAGAGGAATATTGTCTTAGAGCAAAAGAGCAAATAACAATTAAATTTAAATCATTCTCCTGGCTACAATATAGGCAGACAAAAGAACACTTCAGAAAAGATAAGGACAAAGGTTTTGCTGATAAGGACGAATTTTATGAGAAAGTTATTAATAAATAAAAGAAAAATATAACAAATATATACAACATATTATTAGAATGGGCAACTGAAAGAGAGACAGTAAAAGACTGTATGCTTACATGGGCAAAAAATATTGGTAGAACAATTAAAATAAGAGAGTGGGAAGAAATTTGGCAGAGAAAAATCAAATATACATATGCGACGGACATTAAAGAAAATTGGTATAAAATGTTCTACAGGTGGCATATTTCACCCCATAAATTGGGACTTATGTCAGCAAATAGCAATTGCTGGAAATGCGAAAAAGAAGTTGGAACCTTTTACCATATGTGGTGGACCTGCCCTAGGGCACGGGGGTCCTGGAGGATGATACAAGAATACTGTGAAAAAATAATGAAAATAAAAATAAGTAAGAAACCAGATTACTTTCTGTTGGGTCTTATAGATGAAGAAATGAAAATGGATCTGAATCAAGATATTCTTTTTACATATTTGACAACAGCTGCCAGAATAGTCTATGCGAAAAATTGGAAACCAAAAGACCTACCTACTGTTGAAGACTGGTTTTAAAAGATTGATGAAATAAAAGATATGGACAAATTAACTTTTGCCTTGAAGACATCTTACGGAAGGCCCATAAAAAAAACGGACTGGAAATTATATGAGGAATTCAAAAAGAAAATATAGGTGCAAGAAAAGATGAAATAAGAAGAATATCCCAAAAGGAAAATACAAACATTAGAAAAATGAGACCAGAAAAGGGAAGTCGTTGAAAATAAATTAAGGTAGAAAGAAATATGATACAAAAGCAGCAAAAGATTTGGAAGTCAACTACCCCCTCCAAATATGTGTTCCTAATCTATATCTACCCTATCCATTGACCCAATGTCCTTTCCCCCCATCTAATCCTAATCTTTCCTCCCCAAGTACCCTTAGTCAGGTGATACCTTTTAATACGTGATTGTAAAACAAATTCAATAAAAATTATTCAAAGAAAAAAAGAAAGGACACTGGCAAACTTGGACTGATTTATAGAAAGGCAACAAGGATGGGGCAACTTCAAAATTGTAAAGGAAAGAAAAGTAAGGGCAAAAGTCTGCATTCACTGAGGAAAAACTATTGCAGCTAAAATTAACTGCACCATAGAAGTGAGACTCTGCCTCTATGGAATAGACCTTATTGCCATATATGAGTGTTTTCGCCACCCAATGTGGATTACATATTATGGATAAGACTTACGAATTTATGTTTGTTGATGGGCCTTGATAAAGACTCAATCCGAGTCGAAACGGGTGAAGGAGTCCTGTATAATATAGTCCTCGTCAGCCGTTTCAGCCCCTCGATGTTTATACTGTGGATTACAATTACACTCACTTGAATAGTTTCTTTTTGCCTTCACATCGATAGAAATATTAGACTTACGTATGTGCCATCCATTGATTCCTTGGCGCACTCTGACATTGGTTTTCCATTATATATGATTTGAATCACGGACTTTCAGACGGACTTACCAGCATTTATTGAGTAATACTTACCAACTTACTTACCTGTATCTGGACTTAATATACATCCTTCCTTCCTCCCCTTTGCTTTGCTTTCCCCTTTATCTCCCCCCAAAACAGAGGGATCCTCCGCACCCCTTTCTTTCTCCTCTCTACTGCTTTGTTTTCTTCTCTCTATTATCTCCCCTGCCTCCCTCTCCTCCCAATCTTGCTCCCTCCAAACTGGAGAGAGGGAGGAGGCAAGGAGAAAAGGAAAAAGTATTCAGCAAGTGTGGCGCAGTGGTTTGACTTGGTGGACTCTGACCATCAACCCACGGGGTGTCTTTAGGCAACAAGAACCAAAAGTGCTGGTATTACCTTGGCAAAACTCAGGTAAAAGACCCGAAATTGAAACAAAGTGTATAACAACAGGGATTATTAAATGTAAAACACTGTTAGAATTGTTAAATCAATCACTCAATGTTGTATTCACGGACCACAATTCAATAAGTACATTCAGTTATTTTCCACTGTGGAAAATAACTGAATGTACTTATTGATTGATTGATTTAACAATTATAACAGTGATTTACATTTAATAATCCCTGTTGTTATACACTTTGTTTCAATTTCGTGTCTTTAGGCAAGTCACACTCCCTCGGCCTCAGAGGAAGAAAAAGTCAAACTGCCTTGGGTTCAATCTTAACAAGAAAATTATGTGAAACGGTTGCCCTTGCCCTCAACCGGAAACAACTTGAAGGCACACAACAAGAACAACAAACTATAGTCCGGACCCCAAACAGCCTGGAACGGACCCTCCGTTGAAAACCTGTTTCTCTGTCCTAAGGGTATGTTACTGATAACAAGGACTGTATTCCACACATTACGAGAAGAAGGATCCATGTATCTTAAGGCCAGATAATAGAGAAGCAGGAAGAGAAATGTTTCTACCCTACCCACTCTCCCTTAATGAGGAACTCAGAGCAGCAGACATACGGCACAATTCGATGCCCTTCAACATAACTAGAACACATTCAACATGCATAAAATCCATACACAGAATACCTCTAGTGCAGCACAGAAGAGGTCAAGGGGCAGCACAGCAATACCTGGCCTTTTCCACAGGGTTCCCAATCTCTAAAGACAGGAAAATAGAGCCGGGGAGGCAGGAGGGGAAACGCAGCACAGAAGAAGAGGCAGGACAGGGAGATCCGATTATTCCAAACGGATCCCGGTCTCTTGAGGCCAGAGAACGGAGCAAAAGAGGCAGGAGGGGAGACACAACACAGAAATGGTAAAGAGGCAGGACAGGAATATCGGGCTATTCCAAAGGTATCCCAGTCTCTTAGGGCCAGATAAAGGGACAGAGGGGGAGGAGGGAGTGGATGGGGGATAAGAGGACACCCAACCCCAAATTGGGAAACAAGTTGTCCAGGAATACCTGGCCGCTCTAAATGAGTTCAAGTCCCCAGGGCCAGATCATCTACACCAGTGGTTCTCAACCTGTGGGTCCCCAAGTGTTTTGGCCTACAACTCCCAGAAATCCCAGCCAGTTTACCAACTGTTAGCATTTCTAGGAGTTGAGGGCCAAAACATCTGGGGACCCACAGGTTGAGAACCACTGATCTACACCCAAGAGTATTGAAGGAACTAGCGGAAGGAAGTCACCTCGGAACCATTGGTAATCACCTTGGAGAGTTCTTGGAGAACGGGAGAAGGCCCAGCAGGTTGGAGGAGGGCCAATGTGGCCCCAATCTTCAAGGAGGGAAAAAAGGACGACCCAAACAATTACCAATGTCTGGTCAGCCTCACGTCATACCAGGCAAGATTCTGGAAAAGATAGTTAAGGAAGTGGTCTGCAAACACTTAGGAACAAATGAGGTCCTTGCTCATGGGTTTGTCAAAAACAAGTCATGCCAGATCTTGTCGAAAGAAGGAAGGCAGGTACGCTCCATCCACGGCATTCCCCGCATCTGCCCAGCTTGTAACTAGGGGAAAGGCAGCACAGAAGAGGTACAGATTTTTTTCTTCTTTTTTGGGGTTGCTGATAAGTTGAAGTAGAGTGTGAGGTTTGCTGTGACTCTGCGCCAGAAGCAAGAAGGCATTGCTGAGGGTTGAGCTATAAAGGAAGGACCAGAGTAAACAATACGGAGCTGCTTGAAGGGAGGCAGAGAGGAGAGGCCCCCTCATGGCAAGCATTCCTGCCTGGACTTCCTCAATCGCACTTTAAAGGGCCATTTTGGAGCCTGGCACTTGGGAGAACTTGTTAACATCTCTATGAAGACTCATATCCACCAAGTCGTGTTTTGGAGCTTCCCTTCTGACCTTATCACATGAATATCTGAGGAAATCTATCTATCTATCTATCTATCTATCTATCTATGTATATAATAAAAGTCAGTGTTTGCGGAGGGTGGGAGGTACGGAGAAATATGTGGCGTTTCGATTGGTTGCCACTGTGGGATTATTTGCATAAAGGATTCTGATTGGCCAGCCCCAGAACTCCAACACTCAAAGGCAAAAGACAGAGGGGATTGGTTGCCACAGAGGGAGTATTTGCATAAAGGACTCTGATTGGCCAGCAAAAGTGAATGCTTGCGAGCCTGAGGGAGAATTTGCATATGGCTTCAGCTTGACCACAGTCAACATTCCAACACTCTTAAGAGGCAGAGGGGCAAAAGGAAAAGGCCTCAGGCTGAAAGGTGGAAGTTTAACACCAAAACACCCTGCAGCTGCCAACAATGACAAAACAAGACCAAACTGGGCACACATAGCCCCCAAGACCAACTCTACATCCTGGTGCAGTTGTAAGGGGGATGGACCATGGACGATGGGATTTGCAGTACCTCCACTCACTTACTGAAACCACTGCAACCCGCATCCAATGACCAATACACACCAAACTTGGCACACAGAACCCTCATGACCCACTTAACATCCTGCTGATGTTTGGAGTAGAATGGACCACGGGTTATGGGACTTGAGGTACCTCTACTCATTTTCTGAGACCACTGCAACCCTCATCCAATGACTGTTCAAGACCACGCTTGGCACACAGAGCCCCCTTGACCCACTCTACATCCAGCTGCAGTTTGGAGGGTGGACCATGGATGATGGGATTTGCAGTACCTTCACTCAATTTCCAAGACTGCTGCGAACCTAACCCAATGACTGATCAAGACCAAACATGGCACATAGAGCCATCATGACCCACTCTACATCCTGGTGCTGTTAGCAGGAGGATGGTCCATGGATAATGGGACTTGGAGTACCTTCACTCACTTTCTGAGACTGCTGCACACCTCATCCAATGACTGATCAAAACCAAACTTGCCACACAAAGCCCCCGTGACCCACTCTACATCCTGGTCCTGCTTGGAGTAGAACGGACCACAGGTGATGGGACTTGAAGTACCTTCACTCACTTTCTGAGACCACTGCAACCCTCATCCAATGACTGATCAAGACCACACTTGACACAAAGAGCCCCCATGACCCACTCTACATCCTGCTGCAGTTTGGAGGACGGTGGACCATGGATGATGGGACTTGCAGTACCTTCACTCATTTCCCGAGACCACAGCGACACTCATCCAATGACTGATCAAGACCACACTTGACACAAAGAGCCCCCATGACCCACTCTACATCTTGCTGCAGTTTGGAGGACGGTGGACCATGGATGATGGGACTTGCAGTACCTTCACTCATTTCCCGAGACCACAGCAACACTCATCCAATGACTGATCAAGACCACACTTGACATAAAGAGCCCCCACTATCCTCTCTACATCCAGTTGAGAGGAGGACAGACCACAGATTATGGGACTTGCAGTACCTTCAGTAAGTTCATGATACCACTGCTTCTCCCAATAATGATGGATCGCGGCCAAACTTGGCAGACAGACCCTCCATGACCCACTCTACATCCTGGTGGTGTTTGGAGGAGGATGGACCATGCACGATGGGATTTGCAGTACCTTCACTAACTTCCTGAGAGCACTGCGAGCCACATAAATAACGGATAAAGACCAACCTTGGCACACGATGCCTTTCTCAAATAACCCGGGCACCGCCGGGTCCCCAAACTAGTGTATATAATAAAAGTCAGTGTTTGCAGAGGTGCGGAGGAATATGTGGCAGCGTTTCGATTGGTTGCCACTGTGGGATTATTTGCATAACACCTCTGATTGGCCAACCACCAACATTCAACCACTCCAAGGAGGCAGAGAGGGGACTGGTTGCCACTGGGGGAGATTTTGCATACGGACTCATGATTGGCCAGCCACCACCAACATTACAACAAATGTTGTAATGTTGGCAAAGAGGTAAAAGGAAAGGCCCTCGGGCTGTAAGGAATGGCTCCCACTGTGGTTTCGGATTGGCCAGCCTCTACAAACTTGGCACAAAGAGCCCCCATGACTCACTCTGGATCCTACTGCAGTTTGGAGAAGGGCATACCACGGATGATGGGGCTTGCAGTACTTTCACTCACTTCCTGAAAACAATGCGACCCTCATCCAATGACCAATACAGACCAAACTTGGCACACAGAGCCCCCATGACCGACTCTGCATCCTGGTGCTGTTTGGAGTACAACTGACCACGGATGATGGAACTTAAAGTACCTCTACACACTTCCTGAGACTGCTGCAACCCTCATCCAATGACTGATCAGGACCAAACTTGGCACACAGAGCCCTCATGACCCACTTAACATCCTGCTGATGTTTGGAGTAGAACGGACCACGGATTATGGGACTTGAGGTACCTCTACTCATTTTCTGAGACTGCTGCAACCATCATCCAATGACTGATCAGGACCAAACTTGGCACACAGAGCCCCCATGACCCACTCTACATCCTGGTGCAGTTGTGAGGAGGACATACCACTGATGATGGGACTTGCAGAACCTGCACTCACTTCCTGAAAACAATGTGACCCTCATCGAATAACCAATAGACCAAACTTGGCACACAGAGCCCCCATGACCTACTCTGCATCCTGGTGCTGTTTGGAGTACAACTGACCACGGATGATGGAACTTAAAGTACCTCTACACACTACCTGAGACTGCTGCAACCCTCATCCAATGACTGATCAAGGCCACACTTGGCACACAGAGCCCCCATGACCCACTATACATCCTGCTGCAGTTTCAAGGAGGTTGGACCATGGATGATGGGACTTCCAGTACCTTCACTCACTTCCTGAAAACAATGCGACCCTCCTGCAATGACCAATAAAGACCAAATTTGGCACAAAGAGTCCCCATGACCCTCTCTACATCCAGTTGAGAGGAGGACAGACCACAGATGATGGGACTTGCAGTACCTTCAGAACTTAAGATCATTCAGGGAGGCCCTGCTCTCGCTTCCACCAGCAACTCAACTGCGGCTGGCGGGGACGAGAGACAGGGCCTTCTCGGCTGTGGCCCCCTGCCTGTGGAATGCGCTTCCAAGCGAAATACGATCAACCCCATCCCTCCTAGCTTTCAGGAAGAAAGTAAAATCGTGGTTGTGGGACCAGGCCTTCGCACAGTAACTGCAGCACTTTATTTGGAATGGACTGTTTTAATGACGGACGTGAAACACGGCTTCCACCATTGATTGATTATTTGAATGTGCATTGTATAGTTTTAAATGAACTGGATAGCTAATGTTTTAATGTTGATGTTTTAATCTTGTTGTATTAGTGTTTTATATTGTGTATTGTTGCCGGCATCTAATTGTGTCTTGTAAGCCGCCCTGAGCCCCCCACCCCCGGAGATTGAGAAAGGCAGGTTAGAAATACAATAAATAATAAGTTCACGATACCACTGCTTCTCCCAATAATGATGGATCACGGCCAAACTTGGCAGACAGACCCTCCATGACCCACTCTACATCCTGGTGGTGTTTGGAGGAGGATGGACCATGCACGATGGGATTTGCAGTACCTTCACTAACTTCCTGAGAGCACTGCGAGCCACATAAATAACGGATAAAGACCAACCTTGGCCCACAATGCCTTTCTCAAATTACCCAGGCACCGCCAGGTCCCCAAGCTAGTAAATAGATAAATAAAATGTCCACGTGCCCTGTCTCTCAGGATCTGATCCTGGATTATTTGGCTGCATAGACTCATATAATCCAGTTCAACGCAGAGGATCTGGGGTCAGATCCTGGGAGAGAGGGAAGTGCGGATCCAGGCCGAGTCTTCAGAATTCCAAACTGGGAAAAGCCAGTCCCGTGAGCCTCGGTTTCAGCCACATGGCTCCCATTGCTTTCCTTGAGGAGCATGAAAGGCCTCTCTCTCTCTCTCTCTAGGCGCATATAAAATATTTTTATATTTTATATTTTAATTCTACCCCTTGTAACTTGGCCCAGCCCGTTGTGCACATTTTTATTATTTTGTCTCATTTCCTGTATTTGATTTTGTATTAATTTGTTTTGTATATATTTTATTTGATGTTTATTATTGCTGTATGTATTTTATTTTGATTTGTTGTAATTGTTGAGCTTGGCCTCATGTTAGCCACCCCAAATCTCCATTGGGGAGATGGTGGCAGGGTATAAATAAAGTATTATTATTATATCTGTGGGGAGCCCCCAGTGGGGCAGTGGGTTAAATCACTGTGCTGCTAAAATTGTTGACCAAAAGGTCGCAGGTTCAAATCCAGGGAACAGGGTGAGCTCCCACTGTCAGCCCCAGCTTCTGCCAACCTAGCAGTTTGAAAACATGCAAATGTGAGTAGAATAGTACCACTTCAGGTACGGCGCTCCATGCAGTCATGCCAGCCACATGACCTTGGAGACGTCTATGGACAACGCCGGCTCTTCGGCTTAGAAATTGAAATGACCACCGGAGTCCCAGAGTCGGACACAACTAGACTTAATGTCAGGGGAAAACCTTTACCTTAACCTATATCTGTGGACACACTCTGGGGCAGAGGCTGTCTCAGGATTGGTTGCTGTGGTCCCCGAATTGTCCTCCAAGGGTGATGAGTGCCCGGCCGAGGGAGGCCCTTCTGCACTGCCATACAATCCAGATGGTTCGAGATCAGAGTATTCACCTTGTGTGCTATGAGCTGGATGACATGAGCCTACACTGCCATATGATCCAGTGCAAGGCAGCTCACCTGGGTGTCCTCTGGCAGTGCGGAAGGGGAGGGAGGCGCAGAGGGAAGCTGAGGAGGAAACACAACATACAAATAATCTACAGACCCACCAAGAAAATCCAACCAATGCCCTGTTCAGCAAAGGACAAGAGGGACCCCCCTCACCTCTGCAGGAGTCGACCAGATACCATGCAGCTGTGGACAAGAGGTCTCCATAGGGACCCCCACACGCAGCAGCAGCAGCATTGCCCAAACACACATCAAGGAACACGAAAGGCACTGCAGACTGATTCAGCCTGAGAAGTCAGCCATAGCAGAGCACCTGATGAACCAGCCTGGACACAGCTTATGATTTGAGAAGACAGAAATGCTGGACCGCTCTCACAACCACCATGTCAGGCGACACAGAGAAGCCATTGACATCCGCAAGAAACATGTGGAGAATTGCAACAAAAAGGAGGAAACCATGAAAATGAACAAAATCTGACTACCACTATTTTAAAAAAACCTCTACAGGGGCAAAGAACCCCAAATACACCTACCAATTGATGGGGTCAAAGCTTTCCGAGACAAACCAGGAAAGGGATCTTGGGGTCTTGGTGGACAGCTCAATGAAGATGTCAACCCAGTGCGCAGCAGCAGTGAAAAAAGCAAATTCTATGCTAGGCATGATCAGAAAGGGAATCGAAAATAGGTCAGCAGATGTTGTATTGCCTCTCTACAAATCGATGGTAAGGCCACATTTGGAGTACTGTGTACAATTCTGGTCTCCGCACCTCAAGAAGGATATAACGGAACTGGAAAAGGTACAGAAAAGGGCAACAAAAATGATCCAAGGGATGGAGCGGCTCTCTTACGAAATCAGGTTGCAACGCCTTGGTCTTTTCAGCCTTGAAAGACGGCGTTTAAAAGGTGACTTGATCGAAGTGTATAAAATCATGCATGGGATAGAAAAGGTGAATAAAGAAAAAATATTTTCTTTGTCACAAAACACTAGGACTAGGGGGCACTCCTGAAGCTCCAAGGAAGGAAAGTTAGGACTAATAAAGGGAAATATTTCTTCACCCAGAGGGTCATTGGGTTATGGAACTCACTTCCAGAGGAGGTTGTGACAGCGGTCAGCCTGGACAGCTTCAAGGCAGGATTAGACAGATTCATGGATACCAAGTGTATCGGTAGTTACTGAAACGGACATTCAAGTGCCACCTCGGAGTTGGTGGAGGCAGGCAGGATTTCCCTGGGTACTGGTTGTGGGGGTCGGGAGCAGGTCAGGGTTTTGCCCTCCCTTCTGCTCGAGATCCCCGTGTACAACTGGTGGGCCACTGGGTGATACAGAATGCTGGACTAGATGGGCTGAGGCCCGATTCAGCATGGCTCTTCTTATGTTCTTATGTAAAAGGATTCCCCCGGCAGAATGACGGGACACTTCAGACCTGGCTCTGCAAAAGGCACGCTCAGGACTCTGGGAAGAAAGAGAAGGCAGAAGGGAGGGGGGAGGAAGAAAGAAAAGAAGAACGAACTATGGAAAAGGAAGAAAAGAAAAGCAGGAGAGAGATAAGGAGGAGGAAAGAAAGAAGGAAATTGGAAGAGAGGAAAGGAAAGGGTGGGAAAAGAAAGGAAAGGGAGTGAGGAAAAGAAAAATAATGAAGGGAACAGAAGAAAAGAAAGAAGGGGGGAGAGAGGGATGTGAAAAGAAAGGAAGGAGGAAAGGATAAAGAATAGAAGAGGAAGGAAGGAAGGAGAATGGAGGAAAGAAGGAAGGGGAGAGGGAGGGAAAAGGAAGGAGAGAAGGAAATGGAGAAGGGGAGAAAGAAAGGAAGGAAGGAAGGAAGGAAGGAAGAGAAAAGGAAGGAGAGAAGGAAAGGGTGAAGGGGAGAAAGAAAGGAAGGAAGAGGGAGAATAGAGAAAAGAAGGAAGGGGAGAGGGAGGGAAAAGGAAGGAGAGAAGGAGAAGGAAAGGGTGAAGGGGAGAAAGAAAGGAAGAGGAAGAACGAAGGAGAATGGAGGAAAGAAGGAAGGGGAGAGGGAGGGGAAAGGAAAGAGAAGGAAAGGGTGAAGGGGAGAAAGAAAGGAAGGAAGAGGGAGAATAGAGGAAAGAAGGAATGGGAGAGGGAGGGGAAAGGAAGGAGAGAAGGAAAGGGTGAAGGGGGAGAAAGGAAGGAAGAAGAAGGAAGAGGGAGGTGCCGATGGCGGCGCGGAAGCGGCAGTCACGGGGCATTTGTGTCACTCCTCCTGCATGCTGGGAAACCGAGGCCCGGCCTGCTCTGGAGAGCCAGATGCAATCATGAAAAGAGCCACATCTGACTATCGAGCCATGGGTTCCCTATCCCCGCTCTACAATTATAACAGTCAATAAAAAAAACTCCAACACAGGGGAACTCGAGACAAGAAACAATCAGGGACAGCTAATCACCTCTCAACAAAGATTTCCCCCAGGAAGTAACAGGCACACCTACAAACTGCCAGGCCATCAAATGCTAATCAAGGTGGCCAATTGAAGCAGTCACACCTGCCTCCAACAGACAAGACTTCTTTCTCCCACCCGGGACATCATTCCACAGACATAGAAACTCCATTTTCCTACTTTCCAACAGACCTCACAACCTCTGAGGATGCCTGCCACGGATGCAGGCTAAATGTCAGGAGAGAATGCTTCTGGAACATGGCCATACAACCCAAAAAACCTCCAACAACCTCCCCTGAGTCTCCTTCCAGAGTGAGAAGGGAAGCATATAAATGTGGCCAATCAATCAATCAATCAATGCTTGTGCTATGGCTAGAGGCAGGAGGGAGGCCACCACGTCCACTGCGTCCACTACAGGCCCCTCTTTGGCCCTGGAGCCCATTTGCAGGGGTGGTTTCAACAGTTTATTTTTAATAGCGTCACTGTTTAATTTTAATGTGTGTGTTTTTCAATTTTCAATGATCTCCTGTGTTGCTTTGATTGTGAGCGGTTTCGCTATCCTTTTAAGAGAGAGAACGCGGGAGGGCGAATGAAATAATCAAGGGTCTGGAGAACAAGCCCTATGAGGAGCGGCTTAAAGAGTTGGGCATGTTTAGCCTTCAGAAGAGAAGGCTGAGAGGAGACATGATGGCTCTAGATAAGTATGTGCGAGGAAGTCCTAGGGAGGAGGGAGCAAGCTTGTTTTCTGCTGCCCTGGAAACTAGGATGCAATGGAGCCATGGCTTCAAACTACAGGAAAGGAAGGAGAGTCCACCTGAACCTGAGGAAGAATTTCCTGACTGTGGGCGCTGTTCAGCAGTGGAACTCTCTGCCCTGGAGTGTGGTGGAGGCGCCTTCTTTGAAGGCTTTTAAGCAGAGGCTGGCTGGCCATCTGTCAGGGGTGCTTTGAATGTGATTTTCCTGCCTATTGGGTGAAAGAGGTTGGACTGGATGAGGGCCCACGAGGTCTCCTCCAACTCTAGGACTCGATGAATCTCTGGCTCTTCCGAAGGGATTCCAGCCTGTGAAGGCCAGAGAGCAGAGCTCAAGAGGCAGGAGGGGAAAGGAAGCCCCGAAGTCAAGAGGCAGGACTGGGCTGCCTGGCTCTTCCAAAGGGACCTGAGCCTCTTATGGTCGGATGTGGGAGCCGAAGAGGCCGGAGGGGAGGCCGAACACAGAGGAGGAAGGAGAAGAAGGAGGCAAGAAGCAGGGCAGGGGTGTCTCTGGTGGGGAGGGGAAGGAGGGAAGGGAGGGCTGCCGAATTTCTCATTTGAGGCCCTTCTACACTGCCACAGAGAATAATAATAATCTTTATTTGTACCCCGCCACCATCTCCCCAACAGGAACTCGGGGTGGCTAACATGACGCCAAGCCCATCAACATAATAACACAATAAAATCAATCAAAAAACAACGTAATCAATTACATAGAACATAAACTATAAGGTACTACAATCAATATAAAATTACAGTAAAATAAAACCATTTCAGACGCAGGACAATGAGCGGCCGCATGTACAGATTGAAATAGAAAGATAAAAACAGGGGGTGACATAGCTGTGAATCCATATTGTCTGCTGTGAGCTGGGTGACATTTATTTATTTACGACATTTCTATGCCGCCCTTCTCACTCCGAAGGGGACTCAGAGCGGCTTACAAGATATATATATCTATATAGATATATAGATATATACACACACACATATGTATATACTAGCTGTCCCCTGCAATGCGTTGCTGTTGCCCAGTCTGTGTATATGTGTGTATATGTGTGTATATGTCTGTGTATATGAGCGCATAGACTCAAAATCAACCCAGCCAAAACGGAGATCCTCTGGCCTGGCCGACCCGCCTCTCACCCATCACTGCCACCCTTCGAGGACGAGCCCTTATTCCCGGCTCCGGCAGTGAAAAGCCTGGGAGTGATCCTGACGAAAAACTAACGATGGAGGCCCAGATCCAGGCGGCAGCAAAAGGCGCCTTCTTCCACCTCCGTAGGGCCCGACGGCTGGCCCCCTACCTACCACCTGAGGCGCTGAGAACCGTGGTACATGCCACCGTTGTCTCGCGTCTTGATTATTGCAACGCCCTATATGTGGGCCTCCCCCTCTCCACAACCAAGAGGCTGAAACTCATCCACAACGCAGCGGCCAGACTCATCTCGGGGTCATCAGTGAGGGACCACATCTCTCCTATCTTAAAAGATCTCCACTGGCTGCCCTTAGAGTTCAGAGTGCTCTACAAACTCCTGGTGCTCACTTTTAAAGCTCGGCACAATATTGGGCCAGCCTACTTGAGTGACCGGCTGACGGCCCAACGCAGCGTGAGGCCAGCACGTGCCATAAATGGCGATTGCATGACCATCCCCGGGGTGCGAGAGGCTCGGCTGATGGAAACCCAGCGGAGAGCCTTTTCCGTGGCGGCCCCCAGGATCTGGAACTCATTGCCACCTGCCCTCAGAGCCACTCTGACCCTAACTAGATTCCGGTCAGACCTAAAGACCTGGCTCTTCCGCCTAGCGTTTGGGGCCTGATCGGTACCTCTGAATGTCTGAGCCTTCCTCAGACTTGTATCTGTTTTAAACTGCTGTACACTGTTGTTTTAGGGTTTTTAAATGATGTAAGTCGCCCGGAGCACCTCTGGTGGAGGGCGACTTACAAATATTAAAGTATTATTATTATTATATATGCGTATATTTGTGTAAATGTGTATATATCTGTGTGTGTGTATGTGGTTTTGTGCATGTGCCTTTTTTGGCTTTTAAAGTCTCTTCTGTTGTGTTTTTATGAGTGACGGTCACTTGTTGGCCTGAGAGGTGTCTTGTGTCCAAATTTGGTGTCAATTTGTCAAGTGGTTTTTGAGTTATGTGAATCCCACAAACGGACATGACATTTTCATTTATATAGATTATATTATTAGCATAGTACAATATCAGTATTATATATTTCCATATTGAACTACACCATTATATTGTAATATTACTGTTAATATTACATGTAATATTAAATATACAATTATAATATTATTATTAGTAGTAGTAGTAGTATTATATATATTGTCCTTCTCACCCCGAAGGGGACTCAGAGTGGCTTACATATTATACACACACATACATACACACACATATACATATATACATTATATTATTAGCATAATACAATGTCAGTATTACATATTTCCATATTGTACTATACCATCATATTGTAATATTATTAGTACTATTACCTGTAATATAAAATATATAATTATAATCTATTATTATTAGTAGTAGTATTATATATATTGCCCTTCTCACCGCGAAGGCACAGTACAGCATCAGTATTTTATATCACTATATTGTAGTACACCATTGTATTGTAATGCTATTAGTAATATCACATGTAATATAAAATATATATAATTATAATATCCTATTATTATATAGTATTACATTATATTATTATAAATATTATATGTATACACATGGTATTATATTATAATGCATGATATGCTGAGCCTAGCAGAGGGGGCAGGCTCAGGCGGGGCTGCCTCCTCCTCTCCTGGGCCCCTCTCTCTCTCTCTCCGCTCTGCCCGGGGATGGCCCGAGGCCCAAGGCCGCCCCCTCTCTCTCTCTCGCCCGGGAGTGGAGGGAGGGAGGGAGGCGCAGAGAGAGACACCCAGGAGGGCCGAGCGAGCAGGCCGCAGAGGCGTCCCCTCGGCAGCAGGCCTTCGCTCCCTTCCCAAGCCCCGGCCGCCAAGGAAGGAGGCCCGAGAGCAGCAGCAGCAGGGGCCGAGGCAGGGCAGGGAGGCCGGGGAGGGGGAGGCCCCACAGGGAGCCCGGAGCCCTGAGGCAGAACTCTGAGGGGAAAGCAGGCCCCGCGCCCGCCGTCACTCACCACCTCCTCCTGCTCTCTCCCCGAAAGGCCTCCTCCTCCGGAAGTGAGCTCACAGGGAAAGGCCTCGCCCGGCCCCTCCCCTGCTGAGCCTCCCCGCCTCTCTAGGAAAATGAGGCCTCTCCCTCTCGCTGGGCTTCCTCCCGAAACAAAGATGGCGGCCGCGGGGCCAAAACCCATAGAGGGGCGGGGCTTCGCTTCACTTGACTGTCAATGACAGAGAGAGAGACAGAAGCGGAGAGGCTCTCCCTCCTCGGCCCCTCCTTCTTTTCTTTTCCTCCTGACGCCCGAGACCCGCCAATGGGAATGCTCCTCCTCTCCGGCGTCACCGGTCTCTGGGCAGAATCTCCCCCGAAGAAGGAGCCTGTCCCTCACCCTCACCCTCCTCCTCCTGCCTCCACCAGGGGGCGCCCCTCCCTCCCTTCCTTCCCGGGATGCCCTGGCTGCCTCTTCCAAGGGGAGGAGGAGGGAGTCAAGGCAGGGAACCCCGGAGTGGGCCTCCTGGGCCACCCCCCAGCCCAGCCCCTTCCACCCCAGAGGCAGGGAAACCGCCTTCCAAGCACCCCCGGCAGAGGGACACCCAGCCTCCAAAGAAGGAAGGAGCCTCCACCACACTCCCTCCCTCCGCCGCAGAGAGTTCCACTGCTGAACAGCTCTCTCTCTCACAGTCAGGAAGTTCTTCCTAATACTCAAATGGAATCTCCTTCCTTGTAGTTTGAAGTCATTGCTCCGCTCCTCATGGGGCTTGTTCTCCAGGCCCCCCTGGGTCATCCCTTGAGGAGCCGCCCTCTTCCTCTGGACACACATTCCAGCTCAGGGGGTCAACGTCTCACCTGCATTTCCTTTTTCTGCCTGAGTGGAGCATCCCAGGGGCCCCTCCTGGGAGACACATGCCCAGGAATGTGGGTGTGGGGGGCGGATCCCTCCCTCGGCCCCCCTGGCCTGCCTCCTCACTGAGGACTGGAGGCTTGGTGGCACAAGGCCCTCGTGCAGCCCCGCAGGGGGGAGGCTCAGCATCATGCTTCCTGGCGGGAGGGCGGGGGCCGCCTGGGAGGAGGCCCATGCTCTGCCCCAGCCCTCCTTGGGGTGCTGCCCCCTGGTGGTGGCCAGCGGGGTTGCACGTGCCAGAGAACCTGGGAGGGAAGCCAGCAGAGCCAGGGACTCCCAGGGGGGTCTCAGCTGGCAAAGGGGCCATGGGGGGGGTATCTGTGTGTGTGTTGGGGGGTCTTGCCTTTGGGGGCTCCTTTGGCCAAACCTGACCAGACCCTTCTTCCTTCCTCTCCCTCCAGGCTGTGCTGTGCCCCCTCCAACAAGCAAGGCTCTCTCTCTTCCCTTTTGGGGGCATCCAGCTTGGATTGGGGGGGTCCCAGAGAGAGAGAGGACTCTCTTTGCAGAGGCCCCCACTTTGTGGCCCCTGCCCCTTCAGGTGATGGGAGGAAGCTGTGAGGGGAGGGCCCTGGAAAGGAATCTCCTCTGCGGAGAGAAATCAAGGCAGGATCAATAAATAGAGTAGAACTTGGAAGGTGATGTCTCTATTGTTGTTATTATTATTATGGGATGGAAGGAGGTTGGTCTGGATGACCTTTGGGGTTCCCTTCCAACTCTGTTTCAATATGGATTGACTTGGAAGGTGATGTGTCTATTATTATTATTATTATTATGGGATGGAAGGAAGGATGTTGGTCTGGATGACCTTTGGGGTTCCCTTCCAGCTCTGTTTCAAGACGGATTGGTCTGGATGACCTTTGGGGTTCCAACTCTATTCCAATATGGATGGCTTTTCAGAATGGAACATTCTCCTTCTTTGAAGGCCTTCAAACAGAGGTTGGGTGAGCATCTTTCGGGAGTGATTCAGTTGTGTTGTTCTACATGGCAGAATGGATCAGACCAGATGGCCTTTGGGGTCCCTTTCCAACTATTTAAACTGCCCAAGAACCTAGAAAGATAAGACTCTCGATTTTTGAGGCCTTCAAATATAGCTTACACGGGACATCTTCTAGGAAGGCTTTAGTAGGGTATTCTTACACGGCTGAAGGGCCAATAATAATAATAATAATAATAATAATATGAGGGTTTAAAGATTGAACTGCAAAGACACTGGCACAAGCCAGTCAAGGGGGTCCCAGTGGTGATGGGCACACTGGTGATCCAATACAACAGACAAATAATAATAATAATAATTTTATTTATAACCCACCACCATCTCCCCGAAGGGGACTCGGGGCGGCTAACATGAGGCCGAGCCCAAAATTAACACAGCATAATTAGACACAAAACAACAGAAAAGTTACATCACAACAAAATACATAAAATAAGAAAATAAAATAAAGAGTGCAAAATAACATAATAAAAACCAACCGCAAAGGGCGGGCCAAAGGCACGAGGTCAAAGGTTAAAACTCTGGGTGAGAAAGGAATAGAGACTGTGTGTTTGTGAGGGAGGGGCCCAAGAAGGGGGGTCAGTGGGGCTTGGCCTTGATGAAGGGCAGCCAGGGGAAAGGGCGTCCTGAGGACAACAACTGGAGGTGGAAACAAACCAAGGGGTGGATGGTCACTCTCCAAAGGCACACGGGAAGAGCCCAGTTTGGAGATCTTCCTTCAAGGCTGCGAGGGGTGGGGGCTTGCCTAATCTCACCAGGTAACGGATTCCAAACCCGGGGGGCCACAGCGGAGAAGGCTCCCTCCCTTGTACCCACAAGTCGAGCCTGTGATAGAGGGAGGGGCAAAAGGAGGGCCTCTCCAGAGGTTTATGGTAGGAGATGCGGTCACAAAGGTAGGCGGGTCCCAAACCGTTCAGGGCTTTATAGGTGAATGTGTGTGTCTGTGTATATATATGTGTGTGTATGTATGTGTATGTGTGTGTATGTAGTTGTGTGTGTATGTGTATGGATGTGTGTGTATGTATGTATGTGTATGTATGTGTTTATGTATGTGTGTATGTACATTCCCCCCTCTGTCTGTTTCCCCCCTTTCTCTCTGTCCCCTCCCCCTCTCTCTCTGTTTCACTTTCCCATCTCTCTCTCTCCCTCTCCTCTCTCTTGCTGCCTGATTCCCCCCTTGTTTCCCCCTCTTTCTTTCTGTGTTATTTCCCCCCTCTCTCTGTCCTGCCCCGTCTCTCTCTGTGTCACTCCCCCCCTATCTTTCTTCTCCCCCCCCCCTTCTCTCTCAGGCCTCCCCTCTCTGTCTCATTACCTCCCTTTGTGTTTTCCGCGGTTGCGGCGGCCGCTCCTGAAGCAAGGTAAGGCCGGGAGCTTACCTTCTTTCAGGCGCGGACGCCGCAACCGCGGGGGCATGCCGGAGGGGCGGAAGGCAGGCCGGAGATCGCCCGATCCGCCCTCCGCCGTTTCCCCCAGCGGTTGCGGCGGCCGCTCCTGAAGCAAGGTAAGGCCGGGAGCTTACCTTCTTTCAGGTGTGGCCGCTGAAATCGCGGGGGACACGGCGGAGGGCGGAGCGCCGATCTCTGGGCCTGCCTTCCGCCCTGGCGCGCATGGGCAGCGTCGTACGCGGCCCGCCCCTTTTTTTGTGTGCTGGGTACTTTTTTTGTGTGCTTTTTTTGGACTACACTTCCCAGAAACCCCGGCATGGCCACTTCCGGTGTATGCGGAGGTTTCTGGGAAGTGTAGTGCGGCGGCCTGGAGCTGTTATGGGACCGGGGACGTGTGGTGAAGAGCGAGGATGGCGAGGAGGTGGTTATTGCGTCGCTGGTGTGGCTGCAAAGGTCCCGGTGAGTGGAGAGAGAGGGTGACGGGATGGGTTGGGGGGGGGTTGGGGGGGGTCGCTGTGCGCATGCGCGGTTGTTCTCCCTCTCTGCAGCGCTCGCGGGCAGCGCAGAACGGGACTCAATGGGCTCCCTGTAATAAATAGTAATAATGAGGTCTACTGCTCCCCTGGCCTTGGCAGGCCACACTCCCCCCAGCCCCCCCCCCCGAACACAGGGGACACCTTGAAGGCACACAGTAACAACAACAGGAGTTTCGCTGTGGTTGCAGTTCCTGTGGCCTCCTCCAGGGGGAGCCAGAGTGCTGCCCTGGGACCAAAGGGGTCACTTGGGGGGAAAGGGGCGATTGGGGGGGGGGTTCCTGGGCTTCCCTGATGGCAGAGGGAGGCCGCTCCCTTTGGGGAGGGGGGAAGGGTCCCCTATAGTCTCCTGCCTTTGAAGACCCCCTCCCTCCCTCCCCCTTTGCCCCCCAATTGGTCCTGCTCTCTTCTCCTCTCTCACAGTGGGACTCATGGAGTAGAGATCTGCCTCCACCTCCTCCGAAGAGAACACCCTCCTTCCTTCCTTCCTTCCATCCTTCCTTCTCTGTTGCCAGCATGGGAAGAGCCTCGTCCCTTGAGACCCCACTCGACCCTCCTTGGGCAAAGGGTGCTGCCAATCCCGTCTCTTTCTGCACCCCGGCGGCCCTGATCTCTGCGCCTCGATCTGTCAAGAAAGAGATGCTCCTCGCCCCTTCCTGGCCTGACCCTCCATGCCTTGCTTGAGTTTAGCGCTTTCTTGGGCAGCATGCCTGGGAGCAGGGGTGGGCTAGCTGGCCTCCGGGGCCCCTCTCGGTCACGTCTTGGTCACCATATCCATCATGGGTGGTGGGATTCACACGAGCTCTCCAGCTGTGGCTGGACTAGACCCCCATCACCCTCTGCCAATTCCCTCCAAACCCCAATGGCATTTTCAGCTGGCCACGATGGGTCTGTGTGCCAGGCTTATGGTTTGTTTATTTTGTGTATTTATTTCCTATTCACCCTCCAAGAGAGCCAAAGAGCATCAGCCACAGGGAGCTTGGAGGGAAAGGCAGGGCTTGCCCACTGCAGGCGGCCTTTGACCTCCTCGGCCCCTGGAGACGGGCTCCTTGCAGACTCAGGCCCCGACTGCCTGGCTGAAGCAAGGCCCACCAGACACACCCGCTGCCTCCTGAGGCAGAATGAATGTGGCGCAGCCGGCTGGGAGTCACCTGCATAAGATCTCTACTGACCAGAAGATCATGAGTTCGAGGCCTGCCCGGGTCGGGGTGAGCTCTCGACCAAATTGTGTAGCTCGTTGTCGACCTTTGCAAGCCGAAAGACAGTTGCATCTGCCAAGTAGGAACATTAGGTACCACTTTATGGGGAGGCTAATTTAACTGATTTAGGAGGCCATAAAATCTCTCCAGGAAGTATGCAAAAGAATGAAGGAATGTGACAGCTCCCCCTGGTGGCCAGAAGCTGGAATGTTAAATTGCCTCTGAGTGTCTGTCTATATATGTTGTGTGTCTATGGCATTGAATGTTTGCCTGTATATGTACGTATTAAATCCACATTTATAAAATCTGCACATTAAATTTTTGTGACAATGGTAGCCATGAAGTCGTGCGCTGCTCCCGACAGGGTGGCCTCTGCATGGACGTTGACGTCCCCCAAGCACTATAAGTCGCTGAGAGTGAAATGTGAAAATCAGAGACACCCTTCTAACCAAACTCTTGAATGGTGATTCCCCTGCCTTGGCAGAGCGCTGCTTTGGAGAGCGGCCATTGCCACAGGTGGTGTCTCAAAGGCCGTGGGCAAGGAGGAGCCTGCTTGTGGTGGGCGCTTGGGTTGTGCCTCCCACCCAAGCCTGTGTCCCTCCTCCTCCTCCCCCCAGGGAAAAGGGAGCCCTGCTGGGCCTTGACCCCGGGCTGAGGCCTTCTTTCTCTGTTGTAGGTGGAGGCTCTGCTCTGCTCCCTGGACTGATGGGTGACCTTTAATGTTCAGGGGCCGGAGTGGGCCCAGGCCTCGTTCACTCCCAGGTTGGCCTCTTCACACACGTGTAGACACACACCCTGGCCGAGAACAAGGAAGACAACCACTTTCCAAGCTCTCCTCCTTCCTTGAAAGGAGATGGAGCCTGGCCTTGAGCCACGTGCGCCCTGGAGAAAAGGGGGCCTGGGGGAAAGAGGACTGGGGGTCAGCACCACAGAGCATCCGGGGATCCAGAGGCAGGCAGGCAAGCAGAGAGAGAGAGAGGGAGGCCCATGGCTTTCCCCGGCCCACCCACCCACTCACCTGCCTGCCTGGCTCCTCTTTCCCTCCAACAGTTTTTTTAAGGATTCAGAGTCTCTGTTTGTCATCTGGATTTCCTAGTATTTTACTTCAGTCGTATTGATTTGTGTCTCTTGTTTCAAAGCCTCTTGGCTCTTCTTCACTAGAAAGGCTGTGGATCAGGAGGCACCGGCTGAAGGAATCACTGGGGGGGGGGGTGTTCCAGCGTGGGTTGGGACTGGATGGGAGCTGCTCAACGGGGCCGGGTGGCCGGGCCTGGAGGCCGGAGAAGCAGAGGCCCAAGTGGAAGGAAGGAGGGCCCAGCATCACCTGGCTCTGCTTCTGTGTATTTCTTTGTCGTGCAGCTAAAATTAATATGTCCATTTTGGCCATTTCAAAAACTTTTAAACACGACAAAGGGCGATGAGGCAAGGCACCTCTTTTGTGAACGTGAAACAAAGACTTTTTGTGTTATAGCAGCCGCTGTCTGATCAAGGATACGACTTAAATACATAAATAATGGCGGCAGACACAACTTCAGATTGAAAACTTCCTTGTATTTTAATTCACATTAGAAATAAACAAGGGAAATGGTATTTTGGAAGAAGAAACACAACCCAAGTCAGGAAAAATGGACTTTGGTTACAAGGGCGTCTCTGACTTCCGCATTTCCGTCTCCGCGGCTGATAGTGCCGAGGGACTTCAACGTCCATGCAGAGGCCGTCCTGTCGGGAGCAGCTCAGGACTCCATGGCTACCACGTCAATTACGGAGTGGTTTCTGGCCCAACCCACAGGGCAGGACATCCGCTGGACTTGGGTTTCTGTCAGGGAAGGGAGGAAGGTGGCGGTGTGGAGGTGCCGTAAGAAAGAGGCTGTTCACCAATGTCGATTTCCCCAACCCAGCTTTTCCTGCAACCATCAGCCGAAGGGCTGGAGGACCTCTTGACATGGTCTGCCCCAGGAGGCTGATGGGCCCAGAGTGTGAGGATTCGAAATGGTGGGCTGACTGGAGAGAGAGAGAGAGGTGTCAGCAGCCGATTGGCTGAGTGTGCCAGGGGCCAGGGTTCTGATTGGCTGCTGCCTCTGGCTGGCTGCTGAGGCCAAGAGTTCCAACTGCCGTTCTGCCCTTTGTGAGGAAACATGGCTGGCTGCCCACGGCCTTTGAACCCTTTTGATCCTTTGGAGGCTGGAGGCACGCTGGAGTCGCCCACTTCTTGCCCACAAGAGGGAGATATAGTGTCTGCCCGTCCATCCCTTTCTTATCTAAATGCAATCTATTCCTCTCCTCCTTCCGCTGAGTTTTCATCCCATTCCTTCTCCAAAGGGCCGAAGAGGGGCTGCTGAGGCCCAAAACACCTGGAGGGAGAGCCGGAGAGGGCCCAGGCCTGGACTCACAGTGGATTGGGGCCTGTCACGAAAGGCCTAGTGGTCATCACGTGGGTCTGAGGCCTGTGGATGGAGGTTGGGAGAGAGAAGCCTTGGCTGACTGGAGGGACTAGGCCTGAGGCCCAGGCGTTGCCATAGCGACACAGCTCTCCAGGCGGCAGCAGGAAAGGGGCGGGGCTAACGGCCAGCCTGGGAAGGTTCCTGCCAAGGGTCAGTTCAGAGGAGAGACTCCTCCTGGCGAGGTGGGAGCAGCACTCCGGGGTCTCCCTGGTCACTCAGGTCATCTTGGGCCTTGCCTTCTTCAGGAATAAAAGGAGTATTTAACTCTGAGGAAGGAACAATCTAGGACAGGGTCTCTCACCCTCCTCATGCCGTGACCCCTTAATCCCTTTCCTCATGTGGTGGTGACCCCCAACCAGAACATTATTATTTTCGTTGCACACACACAACACATATACACAGGCTGGACCACAGCAACGCGTGACAGGGGACGGCTAGTAATAAATAAATAAACAAACAGTGTAGCTGAGGTGCTAGAAGAAAGAGATTTTCAGTCGTTCTGTTTTGACTTCAGTGGAAATGGTTTACAGGGGGTCACCAGATTCTCCGACCAGAGGTTCCTTAGGAGGAGGGAGAGGCAGGCAGAGAGAGAGAGAGAGAGAGGGAGAGGGAGGCCCATGGCTTTCCCTTCCCAACCCACTCACTTGGCTCCTTTTCCCCCACCCCACCAGAACTTTTTAAATAATTCAGAGTTTCTATTTGTCATCTGGATTCCCAAGTATTTTACTTCAGTTGTTCTATTGATATCTATTTATTTATTTATTTACGGCATTTATATGCCACCCTTCTCATCCCGAAGGGGACTCAGAGTGGCTTATTTATTTTATTTATTTATTTCCGATATTTGTACCCCGCCCTTCTCAACCCCCCGGGGGTGGGACTCAGGGCGGCTTCCAGCCGGCAACGATTTGATGCCTCCATGTACACATAATAAAATACATAATAAAAACCAATAATTACATACAGTTAAAATATTAAGTCAATTCAATTAAAAATATGCTTAAATATAACAGCTTTGTGGCCTTATCTGGCCGAATTCTGTGGTTGGAGATTCCATCAGGCTTGTCCATAGTCCATCACCATAGCCATTGTCATGATTGTCATTGTCATTCTCAGCACAATTACTCGAAGGCCTGGTCCCCCACCTGTGTTTTCAACTTCTTTCTGAAAGAGAGGAGGGAAGACGATAACCTAATTTCCCCGGGGAGCGAGTTCTACAGGCGGGCATCCACCCCAGAGTTCTTAAGGAACTCAAGTGTGAAATTGCTGAAATTCTAGCCAAAATATATAACCTTTCTCTAAGATCAGGCACTGTACCCGAGGACTGGAGGGAGGCAAATGTAACTCCGATCTTCAAGAAAGGATCCAGGGGTGATCCAGGAAATTATAGGCCAGTTAGTCTAACCTCAGTTCCAGGCAAAGTGATGGAAACCATTATTAAAGAAAAAATTACTAAGCACATAGAAGAACAGGCATTGCTGAAGGAAAATCAACATGGTTTCTGCAAAGGCAAATCATGTCTTACTAACTTGTTAGAATTCTTTGAGGGTGTAAATAAACACATAGATAAAGGGGACCCAGTCGATATTGTTTACCTTGACTTTCAAAAGGCTTTTGACAAAGTCCCTCACCAAAGGCTCCTAAATAAGCTCTTCAGCCATGAAATCAGGGACAGGTCTTGTCCTGGATTGGAACCTGGCTAAACTGTAGGAAACAAAGGGTGGTAATAAACGGACATTTCTCTGGGTGGAAAGAGGTGAGAAGTGGCGTACCCCAAGGTTCAGTTTTAGGACCGTTACTTTTTAATTTATTCATAAACGATCTGGATGTAGATGTAAATTGTGAGGTAGCAAAGTTTGCAGATGACACTAAACTGTTCAGGGTAGTTAAAAATGAAACTGACTGTAAAGAGCTCCAGAAAGATCTCTCGAAATTGAGTGAATGGGCAACAAAGTGGCAAATGCATTTTAACCTAAACAAGTGTAAAGTCATGCACATCGGGGCAAAGAACCCCAAATACACTTATCAACTGATGGGATCCAAGCTTTCTGAGACAAACCAGGAAAGGGATCTTGGGGTTTTGGTGGACAGCTCAATGAAGATGTCAACCCAGTGCGCTGCAGCAGTGAAAAAGCAAATTCTATGCTTGGCATGATCAGGAAGGGAATCGAAAATAGGTCGGCAAATGTTGTATTGCCTCTCTACAAATCTATGGTGAGGCCACATCTGGAGTACTGTGTACAATTCTGGTCACCGCACCTCAAAAGGATATAACGGAACTGGAAAAGGTACAAAGAAGGGCAACAAATATGATCCAAGGGATGGAGCAGCTCCATTATGAAATCAGGTTGCAACGCCTTGGTCTTTTCAGCCTTGAAAGACGGCGTTTAAGAGGTGACTTGATCGAAGTGTATAAAATCATGCATGGGATAGAAAAGGTGAACAAAGAAAAAATATTTTCTCTGTCACACAATACTAGGACTAGGGGCACTCCCTGAAGCTCCAAGGTAGGAAAGTTAGGACTAATAAAGGGAAATATTTCTTCACCCAGAGGGTCATTGGGTTATGGAACTCACTTCCAGAGGAGGTTGTGACAGCTGTCAGCCTGGACAGCTTCAAGGCAGGATTAGACAGATTCATGGATACCAAGGGAATCAGTAGCTACTGAAATGGACATCCAAGTGCCACCTCTGTGTTGATGGAGGCAGGCAGGATTTTCCCCGGGTACTGGTTGTGGGGGGTCGGGAGCAGGTGAGGGTTTTGCCCCCCTTTCTGCTAGAGATCCCCGTGTACAACTAGTGGGCCACTGTGTGACACAGAATGCTGGACTAGATGGGCTGAGGCCCGATTCAGCATGGCTCTTCTTATGTTCTTATGTTCTTATGAGGCCACTACCGAGAAGGCCCTGTTCCTCGTTCCCACCAAGCGCGTTTGTGTCAGAGGCGGGGCCGGGAGCAGGGCCTCCCCAGAAGATCTTAAACTCCAAGGCGGGACGTAGAAGGAGATACGCTCGGACTAGCAGTACCTGCCACGCGGCCTACCTTCCCTCCCTTCTCTCCTTTCACTCCCTCTTTCCTTCCTTCCCTTATTTTCTTTCCTTCTCTCCTTCCTTCCTTCTCTACCTCCTTCCTTCCCTTCTCTACCTCCTTCCTTCCTTCCTTCCTTCGCTCTTCCCTTCCATGCTTCCCGGCTTACCTGTCTAAACATATCTCCCTCTACGTCCCGCCTCGCAGTTTAAGATCGTCTGGGGAGGCCCAGCTCTCGGTCCCGCCAGCCTCACAAGTGCGCTTGGCGAGGACGAGGGACAGGGCCTTCTCGGCAGTGGCCCCACGACTGTGCAACTCGCTCCCAGAGAGATCTGTTAACGCCTTCCCTCCGTTCTTTCTGTAAGAAGGTTAAATCGTGGTTCTGGGACCAGGCCTTTGGACAGCAAGCACGACAGCACTTGAGATGTTGAAAGGGACTGGCATTGGCTATATGGATTGGTGACAATGCTTTTAATGCGTTTTTAACTTAATGTTCTATTTACTGTTTTAAACTGTTATATTTGTTTATATTTGTATTATCTTGGCATCGCATGGTTTCCGGTGTAAGCTGCCCTGAGTCCGCCCTCGGGGGTTGAGGAGGGCGGGTTAGAAATGTTGGACTGGCCCCTCTTTTCACTCTGGTCCCAGAGAAGGAGTTTCTGTCTCTTGTTTCCAAGTCTCCTGGTTCTTCTTCACAAGGAAGGCTCTGTGTCCTGAGGCATCAGCTGAAGGAATCACGGGTGGGGGGATCCAGCGTGGGTTGGGACTGGATGGGAGGACAGGTGGCGCCTGGTGGGCCTGGAGGTTGGAGAAGCAGAGGCCCCAGTGGAAGGAAGGAGGCCCAGCACCACCTGGCTCGGCTTCTGTGTCTTTCTTTGTT
>JARBWK010000320.1:0-36664 GCA_030556195.1 Anolis apletophallus | reverse complement strand
CCTCCTGGGTGGGTGGGGGAGAGACCTGAGGCAAGTGGGAAAGCTGCCATTAGCCCAGCTTGACCAGCACTGAAGGGCCTTGCAGCTCCAAAGCCTGGCTGCTTCCTTCCTTACTTCCAGGGGGGGGGGATCCCTGAGGAAGGGTGCCCTCCTGGGTGGGTGGGGGAGAGACCTGAGGCAAGTGGGAAAGCTGCCATTAGCCCAGCTTGACCAGCACTGAAGGGCCTTGCAGCTCCAAAGCCTGGCTGCTTCCTTCCTCCCTTGTTGTTGGGAGGGGTTAGCTGGCCCCGGTTGTTTCCTGTCTGGAATCCCCCCGTTTCCTGAGCGTGGTCCTTGTGGGCCAATCCGGCCTGGGAGCGACATCCAGGAGGCTCAGGGTGAAGGAAGGGCGCGGCCTTGGGTCGCCCTCAGAGCCTGGAAGTGCCACCTTCATTGAGTTCCTTCCTAAATGCTACAAAGACCACAGGCTCGGAGGGAGGGAGGACTGGCTGCTGTGGGTGGCTCTTCCGGGCCTGAGGGGTCACTTCCGAGGCTTTGTGGTGAATACACTGAGCCTATGCAATAATCTGTATACCTTTATAAAACGGAATGTTTGTATGTGTGTGTGTATGTGTGTATGTGTGTATGCGGAGGGCGGGAGGGCAGAAGGGCGGAAGCAGCCACTTTCACAGGCCAGGGCGGATATGGGGCAGCCACTTTCACAGGCCAGGGCGGATATGGGGCAGCCACTTTCACAGGCCAGGGCGGATATGGGGCAGCCACTTTCACAGGCCACAGCGACCAGCGCGGGTGATGGACCTGCACCAAACTTGGTACACAGAGCCCCCCTAACCCCCTTTACGTCCTGGTGCGGGTCGGGGGACATGACCCACGGATTATGGGATTTGTAGTAGTTTCCAACACTTTGATTCCCACAGACCACTGAGGCCACCAAAAAGGACCAATACAGACCACACTCAGCACACACAGCCCCCATGACCCACTCTACGTCCAGGTGCAGTTCGGAGGAGGGTGGACCATGGATGATGGGACTTGAAGTGCCTCTACTCACTTCCCAAGTTTGCTGCAACCCTCATCCAATCACTGATCGAGACTAAACTTGGCACACATAACCCCCATGACTGCCTTCACGTCCTGGTGAGGTTTGGGGGAGGACTGACAATGGATGATGGGATTTGTAGTACTTTTACACCCCTCTGTTCCCACAGACCACTGTGGCCCCCAACAAACACTGATAAAGACCACACTTGGCACACAGAGCCCCAGTGACCCAGTCCACATCCTACTGAAGTTTGGAGGGGGGACAGAACATGGATGATGGGTCTTGCAGTACCTTCCCTCACTTTCCAAGACTGCTACAAACCTAATCCTATGATTGATCAACACCAAACTTGCCACACAGAGCCCTCATGACCCTCTACATTCTGGTGCAGTTTGGAGGAGGGTGGACCATGGATGATGGGACTTGAAGTACCTCTACTCACTTCCCAAGTCTGCTGTGACCCTCATCCAATTACCGATTGAGACCAAACTTGGCACACACAACCCCCATGACTGCCTTCACGTCCTGGTGAGGTTCGGGGAGGACTGACAATGGATGATGGAATTTGTAGTATTTTCACCCCTCTGTTCCCACAGACCACTGTGGCCCCTAAAAACACCGAGAAAGTCCACACTTGGCACACAGAGCCCCAGTGACCCACTCTACATCCTACTGAAGTTTGGAGGGGGACAGAACATGGATGATGGGACTTGCAGTACCTTCCCTCACTTCCCAATCCTGCTACAAATCTAATTCAATGACTGATCAACACCAAATCTGGCACACAGAGCCCTCATGACCCAGTCTACAGCCTGGTGCAGTTTACTGTGAGACGGACCACAGATGATGGGACTTGAAGTACCTTCACTCACTTCCGAAAAACAATGCACCCCTCATCCATTCACCAATACAGACCAAACTTAGCACACAGAGCCCCCATGACCCAATCTACATCCTACTACACTTTGGGGGGCAGAGATGATGGGACTTGCACTACCTTCAGTAATTTCATGATACCACTGCAACTCCCAATAATGATGGATCAAGACCAAACTTGGCACACAGAGCCCCCATGACCCACTCTACATCCTGCTGCGCTTCACAAATAACCCGGGCAGGGCCGGGTCCCCAAGCTAGTACTTAATATATCACACTTCATATGTTGACAATATCCAACAGGAAAGACTCGTGGTTCAAAAAGTATAACAAGTGACCGCTTCCCCTTTAAACATGCAAATGAGCTCCGCGAGGCGCCCGGCCGGTAATCCCTCCTTCCCTCCCTCCCTCCTCCGCGCGCGCGCCACCCACTCAGCCTGGGTCCCCGGCGGCCAATCAAGGGAGGGAGAGGGGTGACGTCACGCGGTCCCCGCCCCCTTTGCAACCGTCGCCACTTCAAAAGGGACGAGAGCGAGGGAAGGAGGTGAGGCCTTGGCTCTCTTGGGAGGGAGGGAGGGGGGGGGGGTCTCCTCAGGGGCCGAGGCCCCGCCTGGGACAAAGGAAGAGGCCCCCCCGCCTGCCTGGAGCCCCCTCTGCTCGGGCCTTGCCTCCGTGGCCTGGCGGGCAGAGCGAGCGCTTGGCCGCCCAAGAGGAGGAGGAGGAGGAGGAGGAGGGGGAGGGAGCCTGGCTGGGCCTGGGGGGGAGTTGGGGGAGGGTCAGCACACACGGCCAGGCCCCCTTCCCTCTCTCTCCCCTCCCCCCCAAAGGGCAGCCGGTCCCCCTGGAATGCCGCCCTGGGGCGCCTCCTCCTCCTCCTCCCGTGGCTGGTTCTCCTCAGGGCCTCCTCCCCCTCCCCGAGGGTCCTGCCAGGATCACCCCAGGGAAAGGCTTCATTGCACCGCTTCCAAGGCCGCAGCCACGCTCTGAATGCCTTTCTCCGGCTCGGGAGGGAGGGGGCTGGTCCCATTCCGCTGCAGGTCAGTTATTATTGTGACGCCCATAGGCAAATATTCGGGGGGGGGGGGAATCCAGACACAAAACGACCCTTGTTGACTATTATGGGATGCAAGTGACCCTGATGCCCAAAGGCCTTCAGTGTTCTTCTGGCGAAAACACACCCAGGCCCCAAAGCCAAGAAACCAGGCCTGGGCAAACTTGGGCCCTTCCTCCAGGAGTTTTGGACTACAACTCCCACAATTCCTCTCAGCCGGAGGGCCGAAGTTTGCCCAGGCCTGCAATAAACACCGTATTCCTAAGACATTTTTGCACCTCTCCCAGGTTTGTTGTAGATTTCCACTCAGCAATAATATTCCATGATAAAAAAATTTAGCTGTGATTTTCCTGTCTTCTCTTCTTTAATAGGTAACTAGCTGAGGACCCAGCGGTGCCCGGGTTATTTGAGGAAGGCATTGTGTGCCAAGGTTGGTTCCTATTAGATGTGTATGTGGCTTGCAGTGGTCTCAGGAACTTAGTGAAGGTACTGGGAGTCCCATTGGCCATGGTGCATCCCCCTCCAAACAGCACCAGGATGTAGCATCCATGTTGAAAAAAAGGCTGGTTCTGGCGATTGAGCTTGGCTCTGATTCCTTTTAAGGATATTTTGGTATTTGACTGTTGTTAATTGTTGTTTAATTAGATGGTTGCTTATTACGTTTTGAATGTGTTTTTGCCTCTTTTACTCTGTAGTTACTGGCTTGGTCCCACTTGCCGGCCGCCCCCAGTCCCTTCGGGGAGATGGTGGAGGGATATGAACATGGGTACCATTATTATTATTATTCCATGGTCTTGATCATTCTCTGGATGAGGGTTGCAGCGGTCTCTGGAAGTGAGGGAAGGTACTGGAAGTCCCATCATCCATGGTCCCCCATTCTCCAAACAGCACCAGGATGTAGAGTGGATCATGGGGGCTGTGTGAGTCACATTTGGTCTTGATCATTCTCTGGTTGAGGGTTGCAGTGGTCTCTGGAAGTGAGGGAAGGTACTGGAAGTCCCATCCTCCATGGTCCACCCTCCTCCAAACAGCACCAGGATGTAGAGTGAAGTGGATCATGGGGGCTCTGTGCCAAGTGTGGTCTTGGTCAGTCATTGGATGAGGGTGGCAGCGGTCTCAGAAAGTGAGTGAAGGTACTTCAACTCCCATCATCCATGGTCCGTCCCACTCAAAACTGCACCAGGATGTAGAGTGGGTCATGGGTACTCTGTGTGCCAAGTTTGGGCCTGGTCTCTGATTTGTAGGGGCTGCAATGTTCTGTGGGGAATGAATTGGGTGAAGGTACAGCAATTCCCATCATTTGTGAGCCATCCTGCCGTAAACCGCAGCAGGTGTGTAAAGTGGGCCATTGGGCCTCTGTGTGCCAAGTTTGGTCCTGAGTCGTCATTGCTGTGGGCCACAGTGCTCTAAGGAAGTGGATTGAAGTACTGCAAGTCCCATCATCCATGATCCATCCTCCCTCAAACTGCACCAGGATGTAGGGTGCACCTTGGGGGGGGGGGGTCTGTGTGCCACATTTGGTCTTGTTCTGTCATTGTTGGGGGCCTAGTCAGGAAAATCAAGTTGAGGAAGCCTAACAATATCCCATGAGCTGAGGCCTAGTCAGGAAAATCAAGTTAAGGAAGCCTTGCTGTCAATTTTGGGCCTGGTCTGTGATTTATAGGGGCTACAGTGTTGTTTGGGAAGTGAATGAGGTGAAGGTACTGCAAATCCCATCATTCGTGGCCCATCCTGCCCTAAACCACACCAGGTTGTGAAGTGGGCCATTGGGCCCCTGTTTGCCAAGTGTGTAGCACAATCCCATCTATTCTTGGGCGCCTCTCATGATATAGCTAAGGGAAGCTAAGATGAATCTGCCCTGGCGAGTCCTTGGGTGGGAGAGTCACCGTGAGCACCACCTCATAGGACAGAGAAAGGAACGGGCACCATGGCCTCCAAGGGTTCTTTCTCCAAGAAAACCCCTAGGAAAGCACGAGCTCATTCTCAATTCACAGGACCGGAAGCACACACACAAGCCTTGTGAGGCGCCTGGAGTCCCCGGTGGTGCAGTAGGTTAAACCCCTGTGCCGGCAGGACTGAAGACTCACAGGTTCGAATCCGGGGAGAGCGCGGATGAGCTCCCTCTATCAGCTCCAGCTCCTCATGCAAAGGGGACATGATAGGAGCCTCCCACAAGGATGGTAAAACATTAAAAACATCCAGACAACGTCCCCTGGGCAACGTCCTTGCAGACGGCCAATTTTCTCACACCAGAAGCGACTTGCAGTTTCTCAAGTCGTTTCTGATGTGACAAAAAAACCCAAAAACCTGGAGTAGTACTCTATCTTCTTCTCTGTGTCTTCTTTAAATCCTTTTTAAAGGGTTTTTAAGTCTGAACCACACCAAGTTCCCCTAAGATCCCCTTTCAGAGGCCCGTGGGGGTTCGATGAAGGGTTCTGAGCAGAAGGAGAGACACAGGAGGGCGGATGGATGGACTCCGATGGAGATCTCTGTTTCCCAGAGCTGCTTGTGAGCCCTATGGCCCCAGCGCCATCTTGACCCTACCACTTCACAGCAGATCTGGCGTATTACCTGCCTTGGTATTCTGGGTTCTGTGTGGAAGGAAGGGCCCGGAGCCTGCAGCCGGTAGAATAATAATAATAGCTGGAGGTGGTTCTGCTGGAAGGAAGCCCATTTCCCGCCCAATCGTGTGAGGCCGAATCAGCCCCAGGGCCTGTTTGGGCTGCTGCCCCTGCGCTGATCTGGGCCCAGAGCATCATCACCCAGGTAGAGTTGGAAGAGACCTGGTGGGCCACCCAGTCCAACCCCATTCTGCCAAGAAGCAGGAAAATCACATTCAAAGCACCCCGACATATGGCTATCCAGCCTCTGTTTAAAAGCCTCCACCACACTCTAGGGCAGAGAGTTCCACTGCTGAACAGCTCTCACAATCAGAAGGTTCTTCCTAATGTTCAGATGGAGTCTCCTTTCTTGTAGATTGAAGCCATTGTCAGTGGGGTCGGAGGCCTTTTTTCCTCCAGGCGCATCTGTTTCCCAAACTTTACAGGCCTTTCCTCCTTTGGAACAGAACCAGATACAGGGTGTATTTCAGCTGCGGTCTGACAAAAGCGCCATAGTAAGGAAGGACTCCTCCTCTTCGTCTGGAGACTCCCTTTCTGCAAATGCAGCCTTTGTGAGTATGGCATCACACACATGGCTCAGGCTTTGCTCGGCTTGCGCTCCACAGAGACCCCTCGATCCTTTCTCTCATGCGTTGCTTTCAGGAGGAGCATCTCCCATGCTAGAGCTGTGCATCTCATTGCATTTATTTCCCTTCCCTGAGTGGAGTGCCTTCGTTTCATTCCTGTTGAGATACACTTTCTTGGTTTTGGCACAACTCTCCAACCCGTCGAGGCCATTTTGAGTCCTCACTCCACCCAGTCAGTTACGAGGTTCCACCTCATGATGGGGTCACCCACAGATGTAATAAGCATCCCTTCCATTCCATCACCTAAGTCCTTTATGGAGATACTGTATGTAATGCTCTCTTCCATCACTTTACACCATAGGAAACTCAATGGGGCATTCTCGTCTCCCACAAAAATAGAATACCCTGCCACCATCTCCCTTCAAGTTCCACCGTCCATGGTCCGCCCTCCTCCAAACTGCAGCAGGATGTAGAGTGGGTCATGGGGGCTCTGTGTGCCAAGTTTGGTCCTGGTCTGTGATTTGTAGTGGCCACAGTCTTCTGTGGGAAGTGAATTGGGTGATGCTACCTCAAATCCCATCGTCCATGGTCCATCCTGCACCAAACCGCACCAGGTTGTAAAGTGGGCCATTGGGTCTCTGTGTGACAAATTTGGTCCTGATCCGTCTTTGGTGTGGGTCACAGTGGTCTAAGGAAGTGAGTAAAAGTACTGCAAGTCTCAACAGCCATGGTCTGCCCTCCTCCAGATTGCACCAGGATATAGAGTGGGTCATGGGAGCTCTCTGTGCCAAGTTTGGTCTTTATTGGTGATTGGATGAGTGTCGCTGTGGTCTCGGGAAGTGAGTGAAGGTACTGCAAGTCCCATCATCCATGGTCCATCATCCTCCAAATAGCACCAGGATGCTTAGTGGGTCATGGGGGCTCTGTGTGCCAAGTTTGGCCTTGATCAGTCATTGGATGAGGGTCACAGCGGTCTCAGGAAGTGAGTGGAGGCACTTCAAGTCCCATCATCCATGGTCCACCCTCCTCCAAACAGCACCAGGATGCTTAGTGAGTCATGGAAGCTCTGTGTGTGCCAAGCTTGGTCTTGCTCAGTCATTGGATGTGGGTCGCTGTGGTCTCAGGAAGTGAGTGGAGGCACTTCAAATCCCATCATTGACAGTTAAAATCAGTCTAAGATTCCCATTCTTTGGTATCCATACATGCCTGGCTTCAGTTCAAAGCTGCTGCGAAGAGGACCATCTTCCTGCCTTTCCATAAGGTCATGAGGGCGCGAGGAGATTGAATTCCTCAGAGACCTCTAGAGTTGGGAAGGGCCCGCCCAGGGCCACCCAGTCCAAAGAAGGAGCGCACCACCCAAGCCCTCCTGGCAAAGGGCCATCTTCCCACCTGCCTGCCTCCACTGAGGGGAGGAGGGCTGCAGGGAGGGAGGGTCTCCTATTGAGGCCAGGGGCATTCACCCTCCTGCTCTGCTGCCTGAGATGGTATTTGTGCTCCTTCTGGAGAAGAAAGGCTTCCTCTTGGACCCCGGCCAGATTTCTGGCCCAAATGGACCATGGCCTTCCACCAGCTGCCCTTCGTCTGCTACTATGGCAACCAGGGTGAGCACTTCCTGTGCTGTGGCCTGGGGCTTCGTCTCCCAGTGGATGGATGCCCAGGGGCCCCTCCAAGCCCTCCCCCCCCCCCCCAGGGGAGCCCTAACAATAATAATTGTTTGGAGCTCCTCTCTCCTCCACCCCCCCCCAGCTTGAGATTGCATTTAAATGAGAAAGGAATGGACGGACAGACAGACAACATATCTCCCTCTTATGGGCAAGACGTGGGCAACTCCAACGTGCCTTAAAAGGATCCGGCTTCAAGGCAGCCATGTTTCTTCACAAAGGGCAGAACGGCAGTTAGAAGGGTTGGCCTCAGAGGCCAGTCAGAGGCAGCAGCCAATCAGAACCCTGGCCCCTGGCACACTCAGCCAATCGACTGCTGACACCTCTCACTCTGGGCCCATCAGCCTCCTGGGGCAGACCATGTCAAGAGGTCCTCCAGCCCTGTGGAGGTGAGAGGGCGCCCTCAGCCTGAGCCTGACCAGATGGGGGTCGGTCCAGGGCAAGAGGAGTCAAGGCCGTTTCTCCACACCGCCACCTTCCTCCCGTGGTTCGTACCAGGAGAGACAGGTGATCTGGGCCAGGTGTGTTTGGTTCCCTGAAAGGCAGGAAGGAAGTGCCCTTCCTCCTCCTCAGACCCTCCTTTCCTGCCCCTCTAGGAACCAGGCTCCCTCCTCTTCCGCCTTCCTTGCCTGGCTGGGACAGAAGAGAAGAGTTGGCCGCTCTGGCCTCTCCCTCTCCCCCCTTCATCCCAGGCCTTCTTTCTTTCTTTCTCCAAAGGGATAAAGAGGGAAAACCGGAGTGGGCCCAGGCCTGGACTCGCAGTGGATTGGGGGCTGTCACGAAACGCCTAGTGGTCATCACGTGTGCCTGAGGCCTGTGGATGGAGGTCGGGAGAGAGAGAAGCCTTGGCTGACTGGAGGGACCAGGCCTGAGGCCCAGGCGTTGCCATAGCGACACAGCTCTCCAGGCGGCGGCAGGAAAGGGGCGGGGCTAACGGCCAGTCTGGGAAGGTTCCTGCCAAGGGTCAGTTCAGAGGAGAGACTCCTCCTGGCGAGGTGGGAGCAGCACTCTGGGGTCTCCCTGGTCACTCAGGTCATCTTGGGTCTTCCCTTCTTCAGGAATACAAGGATTATTTAACTCTGAGGACACACTACGGACACGGCCAATGTTAAATACTGGTTTCTTCCCACCCCAGACAAACCCAGATAAATCTTTCATCCATATCTTAAAGCCAATTTCATTTTTTATTATAAGAAGTGTCATAAATAAAAAATTTAGTTTTGGAAGTATATTCATCTTAATCCTTGCTGTCTTTCCCAAAAGTGATATGTTCAGTTTTGACCATGTAGCTAAATGCTTTGATATATCCTTCCACTTATCCGTATAATTATTTTTCAATAATTGTGAATTTTTGGAGGTCAGAGTTATTCCTAAATATTTTACCTTATTTGATATTTTCATTTCGGATTTCTTCTGTAGAACCTGTTTCTTTTCTTCTGATATATTTTTAACTAATATCTGTGTTTTATCTTTATTTATTTTGAATCCCGCCACCCTTTCTCTTTCTTTATTTGGACACCTCTTAAATTTTCGTCTTCCCTTTTTCCATTCAGAGCCTGTTGAGGGAATTCTTTCCATAGAAAGACGAGCCAGGAAGAGCGTCTTGGATCCAGTTTTCTTCTTCTACAAACAGTGGTTCCAACATGGAGAGACCCAACTCACCTGGACCTGAAGCAGGACTTGGGAGCAGTGGGGCATCCTGGGTAAAAATTACACCTAAGTTCCTGAGTGTGGACCTTTCTAGCTCCGACGCACAGCACCAGCGCTTCAGGCAGTCCTCCTTCCGAGAGGGCGAGGGGCCCAGAGAGGTTTGCAGCCGCCTCCACTCTCTCTGCCGCCAGTGGCTGAAGCCGGAGCAACACACCAAGGCGGAGATGCTGGACCTGGTGATCCTGGAGCAGTTCCTGAGCATCCTGCCCCCAGAGATGGGCAGCTGGGTCCGAGAGTGTGGGGCAGAGACCTGTTCCCAGGCGGTGGCCCTGGCGGAAGGCTTCCTCCTGAGTCAGGCAGAGGACGAGAAACAGGAAGGACAGGTGAGGCATTTCCTCTTGGTTTCACTCACCTTGGGACTGATGGATAGGTTACCTGTACATCCTGCCTTCCTTCCAAGATGGGGCCGATGTGAGGGAGAAGCCAGGCTCTGCTCCCTCGGCCTCTTTTCCCACCCGCTCTGCCCCTCCTGCTCTCACCTCCATATCCACTGTGAGCTCAGTTGCTACTCCACTTAAATATGTTGACTCTGATCTTTCTCCGTACTACTTTTGGGATTCTCTGTGTTCTTCCAGGCCCAAACTAACTGCATTACAGTCATCCCTGATGTCTCTGAATTGGAGAAACCTCCACCAGACACCAGCCAGAACCTCCATCAAAAGGAGTTCAAGCAGGAAGGAGATGGGGCGGCAGCCTTGGAGGGTGAGAAGGAACCCTTTGGGGTGTTTTGCTGTTTTATGTCAATGCATAAGTTCCCCTTCAGGAGATTGTAACAAATGCCCAATCCCTTTGAGCTAGAGAAGGCATACATGTAGGATCATTAGGCCTTGGGATGAGTATATAGGTAAGCATTTGGTTGCAAAAGGTGTCATTTCAGTGTGATTTGGAGTTTTCTGTATTGTTGTACTTCTACATTTGCATACTATTGGGTGGAATTGAAATATCAGCCATACGGTATATTCCCATGTGAAATCCAAAGCTGAGTCCTGAAACTGAGCTGGAAGCCAAACACACAACAAAGAATAACTTGAGTCCAAACCTAGTACTAGTTTCCGTCCAACCTATTCACAGCATTGCATGAGATGAAAAAGGGCTAAACTCCAAAACTGTACAATTCCTGGGCTGGAGAATGCCCTGCCTTCATAGAGTCATTTCCTCATGGGTTTCTTTTCAGGACTGTAATGGTCAACTTTGAGACATGTCTGTGTGATCAGCTTTCCATCCCTTGCTCGCTCTCCCTCTCTCTCTCTCTCTCCCCCAGGGGCTGGAACGATGTTGTTGCCGAATCCACCGCTGCTCCTTCCGCTTTGTGATAGAGTGGAAGTGAACCAGGTAAGCAGAAGGATTCCTGGGAGAGGAGGGCGGGAGCTGCCTGGGGGCCATTGGTTGCAAGCTCAGTCATCAAACATCCTTTGAGACAGAAAAGATTGAACCAACATCCATGTCAATCATGTCAAAGAGATTCTTGTAATTATTTTCCTTGATTTCCCTGATTTCCCTTTTCCCACCAGGGCCCAATCGCCTTTGAGGACGTGGATGTCCATTTCTCTTTGGAGGAGTGGGCTCTCCTGGATCCGGGCCAGAAAGCCTTGCACAAGCAGGTCATGGAGGAGATTCGTGGGATGGTGGACTCTCTTGGTAAGGCTCCCTCACTGGGGGGGATTTCTGTTTCCAAATGCAGGATCCCAGCCAGCACGCCTCTCTGCTCTCCACACAGCCACCCTGCAGAGAAAGGGGTGCGAACAGGAAAAAAGAGAAAGGGAGGCTTGTTCTCCAGACCCTTGATCCTTTCAGCCCCCCTCCTCTGAGGAAATTCCTTTTTGTCGACACCTCCCTTCAATTGTGGTGCCCAGAATTGGACGCAGCATTCCAGGTGTGGTCGGAGCAAGGCAGAATAATAATAATGATAATAATAATAATATAGTTATTCCATGTGATGTGTTCAGGCACATTGAACATAACTTTGAGGGCAATGAGGCAAGGCACCTCTTTTGCTAAAGTTAAACAAAGACTTTATGTTGTATAGCAGTTGCTGTCTGATCGAGGATACTATTTTGTGAGCAAACTTAAATAAATAAACATTAAATAAATAATGGCAGCAGACACAATTTCAGATTGAAAACTTCATTGTATTTTAATTCAAGTCAGAAAAAATATTGGAAAGGCTTGTTCATAGGCTACATGTTTGACTTAGACAAAACAACGTCAAGCTTTGATAATAATAGAAGGAAACCCATGTCCTGACAATATGTGAAACGATCGTATATAATAGATTGCATTTAAGTGAGAAAGGAATGGATGGACGGACGGACAATATCCCTCTTATGGGCTAAAAATGGACAACTACACTTTGCTATCTTTTTGTGGGCGACAACGTACGTAATCCCATCCGTTGTTCCTCTGGGCTTATTTTCCAGCTCCCTTTCCTCTTTAGTTGCCAATGTCCAGTTTGTGAATGCTGTTTTCCAGCCGGGATTCCAGAATGGAAGACAGTGCTTCTGTTGACGCCAAGCCCAAGGAAAAAACGCTCGCACTATGACTTCCCTTGAGGAACAAATCGTATCTCTGGCTAGTGTTTCCCAGAGATTTCTCTGCTCCTTATATCAGTTTGTGTGGAGCAGGCCTGGGCAAACTCCCAGAATTCTTCTTAATAATAATAATAATAGTATTCCACTTCTATTCCATTTAATTACAAAACACAATCTCCATAATTCATGTATTTATTCATTCTCACTTCCCCCGTTGTGCTCCCCGTATCCAGAGTCCTTCTTTTCTTTGTGGTCCCACCAGAACTTCACGTCTTAGAATCATGGAATCCTAGGATCATAGAGTTGGGAGAGACCTCGTGGGCCATCCAGTCCAACCCCATTCGGCCAAGGAGCAGGACAATCCGTTCAAAGAACCCCCAACAGATGGCCATCCAGCCTCTGCTTCCCATCCTCTTTTCTCAATGTTTCATCTCTTGTTTAACCCTCCTTTCCAATACTTTGCAATTAATAGCTGTGCTGCTGTTAACAACGTTGTGATCAATTTGACATTCCAGCATTTCGTGAGGGTCTTCTGGCCACGAGGGGACCTGTTGCTGCACCGTCCATTTGTGACACTGATGAAGTACTTGCACATTCTTTGCAGGCTTCCTGGAGATTTTTATGGCATCGTAAATTACCGTATTTTTCGCACCATAAGACGCAGTTTTTTTCCTCCCAAAGTAGGAAGAAAAATCAGCCGCGTCTTATGGAGCGAAGATGCAGGGGGGGGCGCTGGAGCAGAGGGGCGGCGCGGAGGAACGGGGGCGGAAGAGGGCACTCACGGGGCGGGCTCGCCGCTCACGGACCCGAGGAGGAGCAGGAGGAGGGGGGAGGCCACGAGGGCGGCCCCCACGGAGACGCAGCGGCAGCAGCTGTAAGGACGCCCGGAAGAGAGGCCAGAGGGAGGGAGGGAAGGAGGAAGAGGCCGCAGCGCCTCCGCAGGGCTCCCTCCCTCCGGCGAGGCCTTCCTCCCCTTCCTCCTCGGCAGAGGCGCGACGAAGTGACGTCACGAAGATGCGCCTCTGTCTTCGGGCCCTTCCGGGGGCGCTGCTGCTGCTGCCGCCGCGAGTGAAACCACTACAGCACATCACTCAGAGCATACCTTTCAAACAGGTGAAACATTTTTAAAACAGTAAAATAATTTAAAGAAGTTAACATATGCAAAGCAACATAATGATTTAAAAGGCAGATTTAAAAGCTTTTTAATACTGAGTGTAACAGTATTATCGTAAATAAAAAGGCAAAAATGCCAAATTTCCTGTAAGGACCCTCAGTTACTGGCACAATGCTTTCGCTCAAACTCAAAAAAAAGTTAGACACTAAATTTATCATGCTGTTGGCTTGGACCCCCGCCTGGGCTTTCCGATTGTCCTCCTCCTGGGCAGCAGCATCTTCCCTATTGTGAAAGACCTTGAAAGCAATATGTATCAATTGGGAAATGGGCATCCCTTCCCCAGACTCCAGCTTCTGAAGCTTGAGTCGGATGTCCCTGGTGGACCTGGCAATGAACAGGGAGTTTATGGTCTTGAAGTGCTCTGGATCAGAGGGATCCATGTTGGTCCATTGTCTGGCTGCCCGGCAGATCCTGTCATAGAAGTCTGAGGGACTTTCTGCTGGCTTCTGTCACATGCCATAGAGCTTGGTGACATTCAGGGCTTTTGGGTAAACGAGGGGAAGTGCAGCCAAGATCTCCTGGTGGAACCCTCCCAATGCCAACCGACCAGCATCGGTGTTGTAGTCCCAGTTGGGAGTTTCCTGTGTGGGGAAGACTAGCTCGCAATCCCTCCCTTCATCCACATCCGCCTTCATGACTTCTGCCTGGGCAGCCACCAGGAGCCTGCACTTCTTGCGTGAGAAGAGTGGACAGCAGGGCCATCACATCTCCCCAAGTGGAATGATGGGTGATGGAAATGGTTCTGAACAGTTCCACTATGGCAGTGGGGTCCCATATTAGTGTCCCATACAGTAGCCAGCCCCCACAATAGTGCCTTGGGCAGATGGCAGCTCTTCGAAAAAGAGCGATAGAAGAGAGAAAAAGCTATGTTAAGCAATAAGTTGAAATATTTATAGTAACTTAAACTTCCTTTATATTAATTAAAAGTGTATTCCTTTATTCTGCATGTATTCTCTGAAGCCGGACCAGTGGGTTTTTTCCTTCCTCTCATTCAGCTTCTGAGATAGTAAGTCCATTTGAATCATGTCCATGGATTTCCATAGCCAGTCTTCCAGACTTGGAATGTCCTTCTGTTTCCATTGTTTCCCCAGCAGTAATCGGGCACCTGTATTTAATAGAAAAAGCATCCTGTCCTGGTTTTTATTTGTATTTGGTGCGGTGAAACCCAGTAAATATATTTGGGGATCCAGTTTGTATTTTACTCTAATAATTTTTTGTGTTTCCTTGTGTATTTCTTGCCAAAATTTTTGGATTTTTTTTACACCCCCACCATTGGTGTATAAATGTTCCAGGTTCCTTATTGCATTTCCAGCACTTGTTAGAAATGCTTTTGTTGAATCTGGATATCTTATCTGGGCTTAGGTGCCATCTGTATTGTAACTTCAACCAGTTTCTTTGACGTCAGTTGCCCCCGTGTACTTTAATTTTTTTTTCCATACTTCCTCCCACTGACTCAACTGGATAGTGTGTTTCAGGTCTTTGGCCCATTTTATATGGCATTCCTTCACAGCCTCCTCTTCTGTTGCCCAATTCAGTAAATGTTTATATATTAAGCTAATGTTCTTTTCCTGCCTTTCTATTATTCGGTCCCAATGGTCTTTCTCCTCCATAAAGCCTAGTACTCTGTCTTTTTGGAATATTTGGTGTATCTGATAGTAGTTAAGCCATGTCATATTTGTGTTTATTTGTCTTAGGTCCTCTATTTTTTTAATGTCCCAATCTGTGTTCACCGTCCTTCTTAAAATTTGTTTATATGGGCAGATGGCAGCTCTTGATGACAGTTCTTTCATTCATTTTTGTTGTAGAACACTACACTCCTGCTGCATCCAATTTTACAAAGATGTCAAAGCAGAAAAGGCTAAGCTATAAAATCCCATTTAAACTGGAGGTAGTAAAATACGCCATAGAACATGGAAACAGGGCAGCTGAAAGACAGTTTGGGCCACCTCCAACTGAAAAAATGATACGGGAATGGAGGAAACAGGAGGAAGCACTGCAAAAAGCAGGTAAAAGCAAACACACTTTTCGTGGGCATACTGCAAAATGGCCACAGATAGATGTGAAATGAAAGAGTGGATCATACATCACAGGAACAATGGATTATCAGTCTCCACGAAAATGATAAGCTATGAAGCCAAGCGTCTTGCTGCAGAGAAAGGCATTGACGACTTTACTGGATCAGCATCATGGTGCTACAGGTTCATGAGAAGATCTGGCCTTGCTATGCGCACCAAAACTAGAATTGTGCAAAAAAATGCCTAAAGAATATGAATCCAAGATTCTGTCTTTCCATAAATTTGTTATTGATGCAAGAAAGAAGAATGGCTTTGAAATAGGGCAGATTGGAAATATGGATGAAGTCCCATTAACCTTTGATGTTCCATCAAACAGGACTGTTGATGTGAAAGGTGCAAAAACCGTAACTGTGAAGTCCTCAGGACATGAGAAAACCCATTATACTGTTGTGTTGTCCTGCTGCGCGGATGGCACCAAGTTGCCTCAATGATAATTTTCAAAAGAAAAACCATGCCGAAAGAGGTGATCCCACGTGGAGTTATTGTCCATGTTCATGAGAAAGAATGGATGGATGAAGGTGGAATGAAAATATGGATAGAAAAAGTGTGGTCCAAATGCCCTGGAGGGCTTCTGAAGAAACCTGCCCTACTAGTACTTGACCAGTTTAGGGCACATATCAGTGACAACACAAAAAATCTTTAAATTAGCAAAGACCCATCTAGCTGTCATTCCTGGGGCTTACTAGCCAGTTGCAGCCTCTGGATGTTTCACTAACAAGCCATTTAAAGTGTTCATGCGAGAGGAGTGGAACAAGTGGATGGCTGCTGGGAATCATGACCTGACACCCACTGGAAGAATGAAAAGGCCCACCATCACTCAAGTTTGTGAGTGGGTGAAAACGTCATGGCAAGCCGTGAAGGATGAAACGGTTGTAAGTTCCTTCAAGAAATGTGGCATCAGTAATGCCTTGAATGGTTCAGAGGATGATGTCCTTTATGAAGACCCTGACACCAGTGATAGTGAGCCACTGACCGTGACAAGTTCGGACAGTTGTGAGAAATTTTGGGATTTCCCAATGACTAGAGACCTTATCTTTTACAGTAATGATGGTTCTTAATGCTGCTGTTGGCTATTGTTCATGTTAAGTTATTCTGTTATTGTAATAAATATTTTAGCCCACTTTTTGGCTCAAAATATTTTTTTTCTATTTTCCTCCTCTAAAATCTAGGTGCGTCTTATCAGCAGGTGCGTCTTATAGAGCGAAAAATACGGTAGAGATCCTGGCAGGAATGGCAGTTCTCTTTCGTAGTCACTGTGGATCTCACACATCTGATATTTCCTGCTACCAAGCAGAACGGTACGGAACCTTCTACAAGATAAAAAAACTCTAGCCCCACCCCGCCCCGCCCCGAGTATATAAGCCCAAGGGTGGGGCTAGCCTCCAATTCTCTTGATCCGCCGCCTTAGCAGCAGTCAGAGAACCTTCTCTTAGCGAGCTCTTTTCCCTCTACCATCGATTGACTCTTAGTGATATCCTGTGTATGACCTGGACTGTTCTTTTTGACCAACGTGACCCTCTGGTGCAATTTGACCCTGGATTGGACAAGGTATCTCCATTTTTCTCCTACCTGACGCTACATCTGTCTCCCTCATGGCAGCAGCATCCTTTAAGAAATGCATCCAGTGTTTTAACACTATCCCTGACTCCGATGGTCACTCCCTCTGTTTGGGGTGCCTGGGAGAGGGCCATCGCATTCAAAGCTGCTCCATCTGCAGGGGTTTTACCCCCCAGACTAAGAAGAATAGGGATGCGAGACTTAAGGCTGCCCTATACGAGAGGGCTGTTTTCCCGCCCACTGACCAGACACCCTGATTGGTGGCTCCTCCCCCTCCCTTCTGACGCTGAGCCTTAACTGCTGCTCCTGAGGGAGTTCCAGGGAAGGCGGAGCCTGCCTGGCAACAGGGAAAGGGGCGGGGCCCGGGGCCTCCTCCTGCGCCCTGATTGGTGGTGTCTCCCTCCCTTCTGACGCTGAGCCTTAACGGCTGCTCCTGAGGGAGTTCCAGGGAAGGCGGAGCCTGCCTGGCAACAGGGAAAGGGGCGGGGCCCCGGGGCCTCCTCCTGCGCCCTGATTGGTGGCTCCTACTGCCCTCCCTCCCTTCTGACGCTGAGCCTTAAGGGCTGCTCCTGAGGGAGTTCCAGGGAAGGCGGAGCCTGCCTGGCAACAGGGAAAGGGGCGGGGCCCCGGGTCCTCCTCCTGTGCCCTGATTGGTGGGCCTCCCTCTTTTCTGGCCCATGACACACAGGGGATACTGGAGGGGTGTGGGAGGAAGTGGCAGTGATTGAGGGGAGATGTAGTTTACCAGGGAGCATATGTGAACCCAAACCACTCTGGACCTGGAACAGACTTGCCACAAATACTCCCGTGTGCCCACATTGGAACACGGGTGGAGTTTGGGGAAAGCAGACCTGGACCTTTGGGGGTTGTAGTTGCTGGGATTCATAGTTCACCTACAACCAGAGCTCCACCAAAGAGCTCCACCAAAGGTGGCTCATACAACACACACGCGCCAGCTCCACTGGAAGGCTTCTGGCTGCTCCTGCACAACCCAAAGTTCTTATACATGCCTATAAAGCCCCCCAAAGGGTTCTGGCCCACCTTCCCTGTCCAAACGCGCCTCCTTCTATGAACCAGCCAGGATGTGAAGATTGCCTGGGGAGGCCCTGCTCTCGGTCCCGCCTGCTTCTCAAGTACGTTTGGCGGGGACGAGAGACAGGGCCTTCTCAGTGGTGGCCCCTCGGCTGTGGAACGCCCTTCCTACAGAAATTAGATCCGCTCCCTCTGTGACGGCATTTCGAAGGAAAGTGAAGACCTGGTTGTTTGTGAATAGGCAGCCGATGAATATTGGAACGTGGGAAATTGGATGATGAGGCCGGACCCTGTTGTAATTACGAGGTGCAATTGACTTGTTTTAATGATGTTTAATTGATTGTTATTGTATTGCTTAATTGTCCTTGTCTGTTTTATGATGTTGAGCATTGAATTGTGCTGTTGTTCACCGCATTGAGTCGCCCAAGGGCTGGGAAATTGTGGCATAGAAGCCAAGTAAATAAATAAATAAATAAATTCCGGGGGAGGGGCCGAAGGAGGAGGCGGCGACCGCTCAGAAATGGCCACACGACACCCCCCCCCCCCCCCCGGGGGTCGGGACGCTCAGGGTGAGAAACGCTGTTTTCAAGGTTTCCAAGGCGGGGGCTTTCCTAATATCTCTGGGCAATGAGTTCCAGAGTCGGGGGGCCACCGAGGAGAAGACCCTCTCCCTTGTGCCCACAAGACGGGCCTGTGAGGCTGGCGGGGCGGAAGGAGGGCCTCCCCCGAAGATCCAAGGGCTCGGCCTGGTTCATGGCTGTGGGACCAAGCTTTCGGGGCAAACACTACCAGGCCAATTGGATGAGGCGCAGGTGATTGAGATACACGTTTCAAATAGTGAATTTTAATGCTGAGATCAATGTCTTTAATGTTTACGTATGCATATCATGAATTCTTGTCCTGAGTCCCCTTCGAGGTGAGAAGGGCGGAATAGACATGTTTTAAATACATTTTTATTATTCCAACTTAATATAACCGAGCGGTTTACAGTACGAACAAGAACAATATACATAAAAGCCAAATTAAAACAAAGAGAAATCACCAATCAGCAGGATTCGAATGCCTGCCGGAAAAAGAATGTTTTGCATGCCCTCCGAAAGGAAGGTCAGCTTTGCAGAGCTCGGGCTTCTGCCGGCAAGGCATTCCATAGGCATGGAGCCACAACCGCGAAGGCTCTGCGCCTGGTGGCCACCAGGTGGGAGGTCTTAAAGTTGGGGACTTCAAGCAAGTCTTGGTCTTCCGAACGAAGTGATCTCTGGGGTTGGTAGGGGGTGAGATGGCCCCTCAGGTACGCCGGCCCTGGGCCATATAAGGCCTTAAGGGTGAGAACCAATGGTGCTCAGACGGCAGCCAGTGCAACTGCTGCAGAATTGGAGTAATAGGACATCTCGCCGGCTCCCCGGTGAGAAGTCGGGCAGCAGCATTTTGTACGAGCTTAAGCTTCCGGATCACCGACAGAGGCAGGCCAATGTAGAGGGCGTTACAGTAGTCTAATCTTGAGATGACCGTAGCTTGGGTCACCGTAGCCAGGTAATGACCTGGCTACGGTGACCCAGGCTACGGTTGGATCTCCCCACCGCCCGGACAACCCAGCCATAGGATCTCTGTCTTCGCTGGATTCACCTTCAACCTGCTGGCATGCAACCATTCGGTAACGGCTTCAAGGCACTGATGGAAATTATCGGGTACAGAGTCCGGCCGGCCATCCATCCTCAGAACGAGCTGAGTGTCGTCAGCGTACTGATAGCCCTCGAGCCCAAAGCTTCGCACCAGCTGAGCAAGTGGTCGCATATAGATGTTGAGTAACAGAGGGGGAAGAATGGCCCCTTGAAGAACCCCACATGAAAGAGGGGACCTCTCGGAGACCAAACCTCCCCTCTCCACGCACTGTCCCCGATTGTGGAGAAAAGAGGACAACCATTTGAGGGACGTCCCCCTAACTCCAGCCACGGCTAAGCGGTGGGCCAATAAATTGTGGTCAACCGTATCAAATGCTGCGGTGAGGGCCCATAACACGAGCAGTGCTGATCGACCTTGATCCATCTGGCAGCGAAGCTGATTTGTGATGGAGACCAACACAGTCTCCGCCCGTATCAAATGCTAGTCCGCTGTGTCATTTAGGAACTGCTGCAATAATCACCTTGCCCAGAAACAGAAGGTTTGAAACCGCGGTAGTTGGAGGGAACCAAATGGTCTACGCCTGGTTTCTTCAGCATCTTTTAAACCCTCTGGCTCAAGGGAGCTATTTACTATATTCAAGAGAGGGCCAGTCTGTGATTGGTCTAGCAGCAGTCATGATCCTATCGACAGCCTCTGTGTCCAGCGGTGTGAACTGGTCAAGGGTGGGCCCAGTAAGTGGCCACGGAGTCTCAAGTTCACTCACTGTATCAATTGTGGCAGGGAGGTCCCGGCGGAGAAGCAAGACCTTGCCTGCAAAATAGCTCTGAAAAACCTCAGCTGAAGGGGCCTGATCATTATAGTTTGGGACGGTAGGGACCGTCATCAAAGACATTTGTAAAGCTTGAAGTATGTTTTCTTTTCCTTTCTTGAGCCGACTGTTGTAGTTCAGCCAGCCGATAACGATGAGGAGTTTGGGGGTGCAGGGCCTGATGGTTCTGTGGGTGCCCAGGCAGATGGCTCTCCGGTTGGGAGAACGAAGGGGGTTTTGGAGCAAGATGTTGCTTCTGAGCGTGGGAATGAAACTGCTCTTGAAGCTGACAGGCAGGGAAGGGAGGATGACATGAGCTCATCCGAAGAAGGGGAAGAAATTCAGGCGCAAGCAAAGCCATAAGAAGGAGAGGCATAAGCATGCCTATCAAGGTCAACGTAATGCGCTCATGTTTTGCAGCCCTTAAATGAAAGAGAGAGCGGTTAGGATTTTTAGATTTTGATATTATTTTTACCTTATTACTATGGACTGTTTATTTACTTTTATGTCTGACTTATTTTATTGTGACCATATTTTTTGTTCTGTATTTTATTCCTTATTTATTTTATTTTTATTTATTTTTTCGATTTCTACGCCGCCACTCCTCGAGGCTCGGGGCGGTTTTGTTGTTATGTATTATCGGGCTTGGCCTCATGTAAGCCGCCCCGAGTCCCATTTGGCGAGATGATGGTGGGGTATAAATAAAGATTATTATTATTACTACTACTACTACTACTACTATCAAGCAACATTGCTACTGGAGTGGGAAACTCCTGTCTTGTTCCTGATTCAGGCTCCAAGCTCAAGGCCCAAGATTCCTCATCAAGTTTTGCCAAACCTATGGATTCATGCTCTTGTTTTGTTCCTTGTTTTCTGGATTAATGTTCAAGCTTTAACCCTTGTTTTTGAGTTACCTTTTGCCTATGGGAATTCCTTTCTATATGCACACTTGGATGTTTACCCTATTATTTGCTTGAGGTGCCTTTGGCCCTTTCTTCTATGTGTTTTGCCAGCTTTCCGTAGAGCATGCCAGACACACTTATTCCGACAGGCGTTCGCATCTTGTTAAGTTGGTCTTATTTGGTTTTATTGGTCTTTTAATTTATTCATCAATACTTTGTGAGCCACTCCGAGCCCTCGGGGAGTGGCAGCATATAAATTTGAATAATAAATAAATTATCAATAAACTGTTTGTGACCACATCTGGTTTCCGGGTGAGTGCTTTGAGCAAGGTGAACTCCTCCAGCTGAGGTGCAACACCGACATCAATTCTGCATAAAACTGCAAAGCTCCAAAACAATTCCCATTTATTACGGATTACAAATTCACGAATAATCCTATCTATGAAAACTAAATTCACAAAATGTGAAGGACCAATTGTATTTAAATGCGGTGTCAAGATGAGCAGAAATGAAAACCAGCACCATCTCCAAAAGATTAAAGATTTATTGGAAAAACAGGTAGGTTGGTGAAAAGCAATAGATTAAAACAGTGTATATATAATAATAATCATCGAAGGATAACAATCAACTCCAGAGCTATGGAGCCAACCTTAAAAGACAAAAAAATGAGGCCATAAACCCCATCACGGCCTCAAACCAGGTCTATCAGAGACTCCGGTTTCCGCATTTTTACGCTTTCTAAACTTGCCACCTTTTAATAAACTATTTAATTTTTTTAAAGTAAAAAAGCAGTATCACAAAAAAGAAATGTTGTAATGCACAATGCTGTAACAATACTGCTAACTAACTCAGTACTACAACAAAGTACCAAACTAAATTAGAAACACACACACAAACACAATTCCCTTCCAGGCATGTATATGATTACTCCCCAGTGTGAGTCCTTCGATGAGAATGTAGGTGTCCACTCTGAGTGAAGCTCTGTCCACACTCCGGGCATTTATAGGGTTTCTCCCCAGTGTGGGTCCTGAGTGAAGCTGAGCTGTCCACACTCCATTTGGGCATTTATAGGGTTTCTCCCCAGTGTGAATCCTTGATGATGTGAACGTAGATTTCCACTAAACACATGAGGTTTCTCCCCAGTGTGAGCTTTGTCCACACTCCAGGCATTTTCATAAGGTTTCTCCCCAGTGTGAGTGTCTTTCCACATTCCATGCATTTATAAGGTTTCTCTCCAGTGTGACGTAGATTTGAATTCTGAGCAAAGCTCTGTCCACACTCCAGGCATTTATAGGGTTTCTCCCCAGTGTGAGTCCTTTCATGGGAACGTAGACTTCCACTCTGAGTGAAGCTCTGTCCACACTCCAGGCATTTATAGGGTTTCTCCCCAGTATGAATCCTTTGATGTAAACGTAGGCTTGAACTATGAGTGAAGCTAATTCCACACTCCCGGCATTTATAGGCTTTCTCCCCAGTGTGGGACCTATGATGTGAACGTAGATGTCCACTCTGAGTGAAGCTCCTTCCACACTCCAGGCATGTATAGGGTTTCTCCCCAGTGTGAGTCCTTTCATGTGAACGTAGATGTCCATTCTGAGTGAAGGTCTTTCCGCACTCAAGGCATGGATAGGGTTTCTCCTCCATATTGAGAGTTCTGTATAGAGTTAACTGAAATATGGACGCTTGAACCTTTCCTTTTTCTTTCTCCTCAAAACTGATCTCCAAAATCAGCACCGAGAGAGGATTTCTTCTTCTTCTTATAGGATTCCTTTCACTTTGGTTTCCAAATTCCTCAATGTCCACTCGGTACTGATACTTTCTCTTCACACCAGAGGTGACTTTATAGGGTCTTCATTGTCCTGGTGAAGAAAGAAGAAGCAAAGTAAACATTAAGCTTTAAATCTCCTTTACTTCCGAGATCATCACCCGTTCCCTTCATGGCTCATGTTGAAAATGGAAATCCCAAGAAATGGAGGTACGAGGGATGCCAAGGACATGCACAGAAACCAGCAAAGGTGATCACAGACTCATAAACAATAAGGGATGGATTCAGAAGGGAATAAGAAAAGAGGGAGGGAATGAAAAGAATGAGTGAAGGAAGGAAGGAAGGAAGGAAGGAAGGAAGGAAGGAAGGAAGGAAGGAAGGAAGGAAGGAAAAAATGGACCTTTGTCCAATACTAAAGAGGCACATTGATTTTGTTGGCCTGACCCAAAACATGGCTTAAGAAACATAAGACAGATGGTCAGACAGACCATAGACAGGGCATAATTTGTTACAGTAAGTTGTAGCAGGACCGTGTGTGTGTGTGTGTGTGTGTGTGTGTGTGTGCTGAAGAAAAACCTGATGGTGGTAATTATGACGGGCAGCTGGTAATGTAGGTCAGCCAGCAATCTTGGAGCACACCCGAGAGGGTATAAGCATCTGGGTTTTGAGAATGCGGTTCTGGGGAACTCTTTCTCTGAGGAGATCTATGCTCAACGGCTCTGCTCGGAGGAGCAGGTTGGAGAGAAGCTGTTACGCTGCTGTAAAGGGGTCTATGGTGGAATAGATGTTTGCTCAAGGTTTATGTTTTGCTTTCTCATTTGACTCAAGGTGAAGATGCCTTATTTTGTGTTATTATGTAAGTTTCTTGCACTGCTTGTTTTTTTATATGCAACATTGCAAGTTTGTGTTTCACCTCTACTATTAGGAGTAAAGATTTTCCTGCTCATTTCCACTCTTGTCTGTGTGTCTCGTGCATGGGACGTGGCTAAGACCCGCTTGCTGTGCAACATAATTCACTCTGAAGAATGGGTTTCCATGAATTACCAGACTAAGTTTGATATTAAGAGGTACGTACAAGGATTCCTTGACTATTTCATGAACTCCCAGGTCCCCTTTCAGGCCACAAGGGACACCAGGCCCGCTTCCCGTGCATCCCAAATCACAGAATCCTAGACTCCTAGAAGAGTCGGAAGAGACCTGGTGGGCCATCCTCCAGCCCAACCCCTTCCTGCCAAGAAGCAGGAACATGGCATTCAAAGTCCCCCGGCAGATGGCCATCCAGCCTCTGCTTCAAAGCCTCCAGAGGAGGAGCCTCCACCACACTTTGGGGCAGAGAGTTCCAGTGCTGAACAGATCTCACAGCCAGGAAGTTCTTCCTCATGTTCAGGTGGAATCTCCTTTCTTGTAGTTTGAAGCCATGGCTCTATTGCGTCCTCGTCTCCAGGGCGGCAGAAAACTGGTCTTCTCTAGGACATTATTTACCATTATTTATTTACAACCACTAGCCAAAGGCCTGGTTCCATAACCACGGTTTTAGTTTTTTCCTGAAGGAAATGAGAGAGGACGCCGGCGATCTAATCTCACTGAGGAGCAAATTCCACAAGCGGGGAGTCACTGCCGAGAAGGCCCTGTCCCTCGTCCCCACCACGCGTTTGCAAAGCCGATGGGACCGAGGGAAGGGCCTCCCCAGCAGATCTTAGACTACGAGGTGGAACGTAGAAGGAGATACGTTCGGATAAGTAAGCTGGGCCAGAACCACATAGGGCTTTATAGGCCAAGACCAGCACTTTGAATGGTGCTCGGAAGTGGACCGGCAGCCAGTGGAGCTGACATAACAGGGGGGGGGGGTGTGCTCCCTGGATGGCCCTCCGGAGAGTAATCTGGCTGCCACCCGTTGGACTAGTTGGAGTTTTCGAACAGTCTTCAAAGGCAACCCCACGTAGAGAGCGTTGCAGTAATCTATTCTGGATGTAACAAGAGCGTGGACTACCGTGGCCAGCCAGCCTGCAGAGTGCCCCCCTCCCTCCCTCCCTCGGGGGCTGCCTTGGCCTAGGGAGCCACCTGAAGGCAGGCAGGAGAGCAGCTAGGAAGTGCTGGAGGGGCACCTGAACACCTGCCTGCTTCAAATGGCAGGAAATTATTGTTATTATGTTATTAATACTAGTATTTATATGCCGCCCTCCTCACCCCACAGGGGGCTCAGGGCGTATTACAGTGCACATAGACATAGCAAACATCCAAGGCCATTTAGACAGACGTTCTATATAGACAGGCACAGAGGCATTCCAGCTTCTCCAGCTTCACGAGGGTAGGCTCGGTTCTGGCCGCAGGGGGAGCTGCCGCTTCACGGTCCACTTGTGACACTGAGTCCTGGATGGAGTACTTCCTCATTCTTCCGCACACCGCCGGAAGGTTTTATGGCAGGGGTCGGGAACCTACGGCTCGGGAGCCAGATGTGGCTCTTTTCATGATTGCACCTGGCTCTCCAGAGCAGCCCGGGCCTCGGTTTCCCAGCATGCAGTGGGGAGGAGTGATGCAAATGCGCCGTGACTGCCGCTTCCGCACTGCCATCGCCACCTCTTCCTCATCCCCCGCTGCTCTCGGGGTCCTGGCCCTCTTCGCCGGGGATGGCGGAGCCCGGCGGCGGCGCATCATCCTCATCTTCTTCTTTGTCCTCCGCCACAGACCTCGGGGGAGGCGGCAGAGACGGGCCTGGCCCTGGTGCCGTGGACCTGGCCACGCTGCCCCCGGAGGACGCCCGGCTCATCACCCTCAACGTCAGGCAGCTTAAGAGCCGCTGCCTCTTTGACGCCTTCCGGAGGGACTGCCTCGCTGACATCAACACCAAGGTCACTCCCCTTCCTTCTTTCCTCCATTCTCCCTCTTCCTTCCTTCCTTTTCCTTTTTCCTTCTCTCCTTCCTTTCCCCTTCTCCTTCCTCCTCTTCCATTCTTTCCTTCATTCTCCTTCCTTTTTTCCTCTTCCTCTTCTCTTCCTTCTCCCCCTCCTTTTCCTTACTTCCTTCCTCTTCCATTCTTTTCTTCTTCTCCCTCCTTCCTTCCTCTCTTCCATTCCTTCTTTCCTCATTCTTCCTTTCCTTCCCCTCTTCCTTTCTTTCTTTATCCCATTCTCCCTTTCCTCTCCTTCCTTTCCTTTCCCCCCCTCTCCCCTTCCTTCTTTCCTCCATTCTCCCTCTTCCTTCCTTTCTCTTCCTTCCTTCCTTCCTTCCTTTCTCCCTTCACCCTTTCCTTCTCTCCTTCCTTTTCCCTCCCTCTCCCCTTCCTTCTTTCCTTCATTCTCCCTCCCTCCCTTCCTTCCTCTTCTATTCTTTTCCCCCAAGTCTTCCTTTCATTCTCCTTCCTCTTTTCACTTCCCTATCTCCCCCTTCTTTTTTTCTTCTTTTCCCTTCATTGTTTTACTTTTTCCTCACTCCCTTTTCTTTCTTTTCCCCATCCTTTCCTTTCCTCCCTCCCCATTTCCTTCTTTCTTTTCCTCCTGCTTTTTTTCTTCCTTTTCCATAGTTCATTTCTTCTTTTCTTTCTTCCTCTCCCCTCCCTCCTTTATTTCCTCTGTCTTTCTTCCTTCCTTCCGTCTTCTCTTCCTTCCCAGAGTCCTGAGCATGCCTTTTGCAGAGCCAGGTCTGAAGTGTCCGTCATTCTGCCGGGGGAATCCTTTTCTCATCGTATATACGTCTATACTCACATTTAGTTGAATTCAGTCTTAAAATATATTATGCATGTTATATGGCTCTCACTGAAATAAATTCCCAAATATTCTGCTTTCATGGCTCTCTGAGTCAAAAAGGTTCCCGACCCCTGTTTTATGGTGTCGTAAATTAGTTAAATTAGGGTTAGGGTTACCTAAATTTCCTACTTGACACTAAGATCACTACTGACCGAAAGGTCATGAGTTCGAAGACAGCCCGGGTTGGAGTGAGTGCCCGACTAATTTGTGTAACTTGCTGTCGACCGTTGCAGCCCCAAAAGACAGTAGCATCTGTCAAGTAGGACATTTAGGTACCACCTCTAAATGGCATTGAAGGTTTGTCATTGATATGTGCATTGTTGTCCACTCAAGAGTCCCCTGTGGGGTGAGAAGGGCGGAGTAAAAATACTGTAAATAGATTAATAAACAAACAAACTGCCTTTTGGGCCGCAAAGGTTGACAGCAAGCTAGACTATTAATGGTTGGGGGCTTACTGGCTTCGAACTCATGACCTGCGCTCCGTGGCGATTTCCTGCTGCTGACTCCCAACCAGCTGCGCCACATACCGGGACCTAAGGAAGGAGACGCTGCCTGAACATGACTTGACATGGAGACACACGTGATAATGTTTGTAAGGCTTTGTACGGTTTATATATTTTATATTGTTTGCTAATGGTTTTATCAGTTGTTGTAAGTGTTATGGCATGAAACTGTTGCCAATGGTGAGCCGCTCCAAGTCATAGAATCCGAGAAGAGTCGGGAGAGAGACCGGCGGGTGGGCCCTCATCCAGCCCAACCCACTCTGCACCCTGGAGCTGTTCGGAGTACAACGGACCATGGATGATGGGACTTGCAGTACCTCTACGCACTTCCCGAGACTGCTGCGACCCCCATCCAATGCCTGAGCCAGACCAAACGTGGCACACAGAACCCCCACCACCCGCTCTGCACCCTGGTGCTGTTTGGAGGAGGGTGGCACGTGGACGATGGGGCTCGCAGTCCCTCCACTCACTCCCTGCGACCACTGCGGGGAGCCGCATACACGACTGACCAAGACCCACCTTGGCACACCACAGGGCCTTCCTCACATAACACCACAATGCCTTCCCCAAGCGAGTTACGAAATCAACGAACATGAGGCGCAGCTGTGGAACTCTCTCTCTCTCTCTCTCTCTCTCTCTGCCTGGCTTGGCCCACTCCCTGCAAGGAGGGAAAGGGGGAGGGGCGGGTCGTGGACCACAACGGAAGGGGACCCCCTCCCCCACCCGCAGTCCCAGGCCGGGCATTCTGGGAAAGGGGGCACTCACCGGGGGCCTGCTGACAGGAAGAGGCTGAGGAAGGCCCGGAAGGGGAGCTCGCCGGCCTGCCTTCGTCCACCCTCGTGCGCTTCTGCCTCTGAGACTTAACGGTTTGCTCCTGAGGGAGTTCCAGGGAAGGTGGAGCCTGCCTGGCAATAGGGAAAGGGGCGGGGCCCGGGGCCTCCTCCTACGCCCTGATTGGTGGGCCTCCCTCCCTCTCTTCCTTCTGACGCTGAGCCTGAGGGAGTTCCAGGGAAGGCGGAGCCTGCCTGGCAACAGGGAAGGGGGCGGGGCCACGGGGCCTCCTCCTGCGCCCTGATTGGTGGGTCTCCCTTCTGACGCCGAGCCTTAACTGCTGCTGCTGAGGGAGTTCCAGGGAAGGCGGAGCCTGTCTGGCAACAGGGAAAGGGGCGGGGCCCGGGGCCTCCTCCTTCGCCCTGATTGGTGGGCCTCCCTCCCTCTCTTCCTTCTGACGCTGAGCCTGAGGGAGTTCCAGGGAAGGCAGAGCCTGCCTGGCAACAGGGAAGGGGGCGGGGCCCCGGGGCCTCCTCCTGCGCCCTGATTGGTGGGTCTGCCTCCCTTCTGACGCCGAGCCTTAACTGCTGCTGCTGAGGGAGTTCCAGGGAAGGCGGAGCCTGCCTGGCAACAGGGAAAGGGGCGGGGTCCTGGGGCCTCCTCCTACGCCCTGATTGGTGGGCCTCTTTTCCTCCCCCTCCCTTCTGCCACTGAGCCCTAACGGATTCTCCTGAGGGAGTTCCAGGAAAGGCGGAGCCTGCCTGGCACCAGGGAAAGGGGCGGGGCCCGGGGCCTCCTCCTTCGCCCTGATTGGTGGGCCTCCCTCCCTCTCTTCCTTCTGACGCTGAGCCTGAGGGAGTTCCAGGGTAGGCGGAGCCTGCCTGTCAATAGGGAAAGGGGCGGGGCCAGGGGGCTTCCTCCTGCGCCCTGATTGGTGACGCCTCCCTCCCTCTCTTTCTTCTGACGCTGAGCCTTAAGGGCTGCTCCTGAGGCAGCTCCAGAGAAGGCGGAGCCTGCCTGGCAACAGGGAAATGGGCGGGGCCCTGAGGCCTCCTCCTGCGCCTTGATTGGTGGGCCTCTTTCCCTCCCCCTCCCTTCTGACGCTGAGCCTTAACGGCTGCTCCTGAGGGAGGTCTAGGGAAGGCGGAGCCTGCCTGGCAACAGGGAAGGGGCGGGGCCTCGGGGCCTCCTCCTGCACCCTGATTGGTGGGCCTCCCTCTCTTCTGACCCTGAGCCACACAGCATGCCCATGACAAGCAGGGGATCCTGAAGGGGTTTGGGAGGAATTGAGAGGGATTGAGGGGAGATGTAGTTCACCTGCATCCAGAGAGCCCATGTGAACCCAAACCACTCTGGACCTGGAACAGACGCACCACAAATACTCCACCTGCCCACATTGGAACACGGGTGGAGTTTGGGGAAAATAGACCTAGACATTTGGGAGTTGTAGCTGCTGTGATTTATAGTTCACCCACAACCAGAGCATTCAGAGCCCCACCAAACTTGGCACACAGGACGCACACACGTCCCACAGAAAATACTGGAAGGCTTTTCTTGCTGCTGCCCTCCCCCCAAGAGACCATTATTCTACATGGGACTTAGGGCACCCCCCAACCTCCGCAGGGGAGGAGGACCCATTCAGACGGCCCGCCCCAGGAGAGGCTTATGGGTCCGGGTGGATCTCTGGCGGCTCTTGGGGAGTTTCCCGCCCCCTCGGTGGGTGACCCTGCGGATGCCCCGGTCTCTCTGGGAAGGGGAGGTGACGAGGGCAACGGGCCCGATGGCTCTGGAGTGGCCCCTCGAGTAGCCGAGCTCAACCCGCTCCTTGCTTCAACCAGGAGCTGCCAGCGATGAAGCGGAGGAAGAGAGGACTAGAGAGCGTGTGCCGTTCAGATCTGAGCGACCCAAATCAAACACGGCTTGTGGCCTTTCTAAGAGTCTGACTTGGCCACGGTAGTCCATGCTCTGGTTACATCTCGTATAGACTACTGTAATGCACTCTACGTGGGGTTGCCTCTGAAGACTGTCCGGAAGCTTGAAAGGGTCCATCATACGGCAGCCAGGTTACTAACAGGAGCGGCACTCAGCGAGCATACAGCTCCTCTGTTGCGCCACCCCCACTGGCTGCCAGTTGGCTACCAGGCACATTTCAAAGTGCTGACGTTAGCCTATAAAGCCCTAAACTTACCTGTCCGAACGTGTCTCCTTCTATGAACCAGCCAGGATGTTAAGATTGTCTGGGGAGGCCCTGCCCTCTCTGACGGCATGTCGAAGACCTGGTTGTTTGTGTATCGGCAGCTGATATGGAAATTGGCTTATGAGGCCGGATCCTGTTGTAATTATGAGATGCAATTGATTTGTTTTAATGACGTTTGATTGATTGTTATTGTATTGCTTAATTGTCCTTGTATGTTTTATGGTGTTGAGCATTGAATTGTGCGATTGTTCACCTCATTGAGTCGCCCAAGGGCTGAGAAATTGTGGTATAGAAGCCAAGTAAATCTATTATATAAATGGGTCCACGTCATGTGATGTATACCTCAAACAAAGAAACCTTACAACGCAGAAACACAATACTTGCCAACAGAAATAGGCCTCAAGCAAGGTACGTTTGTAGCAAAGAAACTTCCCCCCCAAAACCTAAAAGGCCCCCAAAACAACGAGTAAAAATAAAACTACATTTACCAGCATCCTCCGGGGCAGCCAAAGACTCCCCCAGCCTCTACATTCTGAACAACATGATTGGCTGCCAATAAGGGGCGGTTGCATAACTGCTGCACTGGCCAGCCAACATGAAAATTCCGATCCATAATAAACTGCCAAAACAGAATAAGGAAAAGGCCTGAGCCCATCCCCAACACAAACACCCAAATCACTTCCAACCGAAAATTTACACCCCAAAAAATCACAGACCACGCCCAAAATTGACAGTAAGGCTTCATTAACTTGATTTCCCTAACTAGGCCTCACTTACTGGGAAGCTGTTTACGCTCTAAATTGACAGTAAGACTTCATTAACTTGATTTCCCAAACTAGGCCTCACTTACTGGGAAGCTGTTTACGCTCTGAATTGACAGTAAGGCTTCATTAACTTGATTCTCCCGACTAGGCCTCAGCTCATTGGACATTGTGTATGGCCTGAATTGACAGTAAGGCTTCATTAACTTGCTGTTCCTAACTAGGCCTCAGCTCATGGGACATTGTGTATGGCGTGAATTTACAGTAACCTACCTTGGTACACAGAGCCCCGACCATGCATGATGGGACTTGAAGTACCACCATGGAAAATGGGATTTGTAGTACTTCAAAACCCATCATTCCCTACAGACCACTGTGGCCCAGAACCAAGACCAATAAAGACCCAACTTGGCACACCATGCCCCCATGACCCACACTCCATCCAACTGCAGTTTAGAGGAGGGCACACCGTGGATGAATGGACTTTCTCGCATCTCTAAAAGGGCACAGCAACGCGTGCCGGGTACAACTAGTAAATAAATAAATTCCGAGGAGGGGCCGAAGGAGGAGGCGGCGACCCCTCAGAAATGGCCACATTACCCCCCGGGGGTCTGGACCCCCAGGTGAAGAAACGCTGTTTTAAAGGTTTCCAAGGTGGGGGGTTTCCTAATATCTCCGGGCAATGAGTTCCAGGTGAGCCTGTGAGGCTGGCAGGGGCGGAAGGAGGGCCTCCCCCGAAGATCCAAGAGCTCGGGCTGGTTCATGGAGAGAGATGGTAAGAACTTGGCTGTGGGACCAAGCGTTCGGGACAGGGCAATGAAGCAGCGATCGCACACATTACCAGGCCAATTAGATGAGACGCAGGTGTTTCAGAACATTTTAAATAGTGTATTTTAATGCTGAGATAAATGTTTTTAATGTTTACGTATGCATATCATGAATTCTTGTCGAGTCCCTTTCGAGGTGAGAAGGGCGGAATATACATGTTTTAAATACATTTGTAGTATTCCAACTTCTATACGGCCACTCCCCGAGGGCTTGGAGCGGTTTACAGTACGAACAAGAACGATATACATAAAAGCCAAATTAAAACAAAGAGAAATCACCAATCAGCAGGATTTGAATGCCTGCCGGAATAAGAATGCTTTGCATGCCCTCCGAAACGAAGGTCAGCTTCGCAGAGCTCGGGTTTCTGGCAGCAAGGCATCCCATAGGTATGGAGCCACAACCGTGAAGGCTCTGCTTCTGGTGGCCACCGGGTGGAAGGTCTTAAAGTTGAGAACTTCAAGCAAGTTTTGGTCTTCCGAACGAAGTGATCCCTGGGGTTGGTAGGGGGTGAGGCAGTCCCTCAGGTACGCCGGCCCTGGGCCATATAAGGCCTTAAGGGTGAGAACCAACACTTTGAAGGTAATCCGGTGCTCAGTCGGCAGCCACTGCAACTGCGGCAGAATTGGAGTAGTATGACATCTCGCCGGCTCCCCGGTGAGAAGTCGGGCAGCAGCATTTTGCACGAGCTTAAGCTTCCAGATCATTGACAGAGGTAGGCCAACGTAGAGGGCGTTACAGTAGTCTAATCTTGAGATCACCGTAGCCTGGATCACCGTAGCCAGGTCATTTCTAGGCAAGTAGGGAGCCATTTGTCTAGCCCAGGGGTGGGGAATTACCGGCCCTCCAGGTGTTTTGGACTTCAACACCCAGAAATCCTAACAGCTGGTAAACTGGCTAGGATTTCTGGGAGTTGAAGTCCAAAACACCTGGAGGGCCGGTAATTGCCCACCCCTGGTCTAGCCTGATGCAGATGGAAAAATGCAACTCTGCTCAGAGCGGAGACCTGGGCCTACATTGTTAGCAGGGGGTCTAAAGAGACCCCCAGACAGTTTACCAAAGATGACGGGTGTAATGCTTCGCCATCCAAAGTAGGCAACTGGATCTCCCCACCGCCCGGACGACCCAGCCATAGGATCTTCATCTTCGCTGTATTCACCCTCAACCTGCTGCCACACAACCATCCAGTAACGGCCTCGAGGCACTGATGGAAATTATCGGGTACAGAGTCCGTCCGTCCGGCCATCCATCCTCAGAATGGGCTGAGTGTCATCAGCGTACTGATAGCACTCAAGCCCAAAGCCTCACACCAGCTGAGCAAGGGGTCACATATAGATGTTGAATAACAGAGGGAAAAGAATGGCCGGTTGAGGAACCCCACATGAAAGAGGGGACATCTCGGAGACCACACCCCCTCTCCACGCACTGTCCCCGATTGTGGAGAAAAGAGGACAACCATTTGTGGGACGTCCCCCTAACTCCAGCCACGGCTAAGCGGTGGGTGAAAAGATTGTGGTCAACCGTAACAAATGCTGCGGTGAGGTCCAATACCACAAGCAGCGCTGATCCGCCTTGATCCATCTGGCTTCGCTGATCTGTGAGGGAGACCAACACAGTCTCCGACCCGTACCCAATACGGAAGCCGGACTGGGAAGGATCTAGTCCGGCTGTGTCATTTATTTATTTATTATTTTATTTATTTATTTATTATTTCGCATTTGTCTGTCGCCCCCCCAACTGCTCGGGCGACTTACAACAGTTCGTAAAATACAATTGTCAGATAACTCATAAACCACAGTAATACCATTAAAATGGAATTACAATTAGAACAGTTGAAACTACAAATGGAGTCGCAGTGGGCTGACAGCTAGGCGGTGCGAGCTACAGTGAGCTAACTCTGAAGGCTTGCTGGAACAGCAATGTCTTAACTGCTCTCCTGAACGGGAGGAGGCCCTGGGTGGCACGGATGCCGGCGGGCAGTGCGTTCCACAGGGTTGGGGCTGCAACAGAGAAAGCCCGGCGGCGGGTTGCGGACAGATGGTAGGTCCTCACATTTGGGATGACCAGGAGGTTTAGCTCTTCGGAGCGCAGTGATCTGGTGGGATGATATGGGACAAGGCGGTCCAGGTACACTGGCCCCAGACCATGTAAGGCCTTAAAAGTCAGGACTAACACTTTGAAGGCAATCCGGCATTCAATTGGAAGCCAGTGCAGTTCGCGCAGGATTGGCGTGATGTGGTGGCCAATCGGGACCCCCGCCAGGAGTCGCGCTGCAGCGTTCTGCACCAGCTTGAGTCTCCGGATTACCGACAGAGGAAGGCCAATGTAAAGAGCGTTACAGTAGTCCAGCCTCGAGATGACCGTGGCTTGGATCACTGTGGCTAAGTCACGCCAGGACAAATAGGGGGCCAGCTTCCTCGCCTGGCGAAGATGGAAAAATGCTACCCTGCTGACGCTGGAGACGTGGGCTTCCATTGACAACAGGGGGTCCAAGGTTACTCCTAAGCTCTTAACAGAGGGCGACGGACATAATGTCATGCCGTCCAGGGTTGGAAGCTGAACATCCCTACAGCCCGGAGGACCCAGCCACAGGATCTCCGCCTTTGCCGGACTCACCTTCAACCTACTGGCTCGCAGCCATCCAGTGACGGCCTCAAGGCAACGATGGAAATTATTGGGTACGGATTCGAGGCTGCCCTCCATCTTCAAGATAAGCTGGGTGTCATCAGGGTACTGATGGCACACCAGCCCAAAACTACGCACCAGCTGGGCAAGTGGTCGCATATAGATGTTAAATAAGAGGGGGGAGGATAGCCCTGAGGAACCCCGCAAAGAAGCGGGAACCCCGGAGACATCCTTGCCCCTCCTCACTCGTTGTAGCCGGTTCCGGAGGAAGGAGGTCACCTAATTAAGGGCTGTCCCCCTAACTCCGGCCCTGGCAAGGCGGTGAGTCAATAGATCATAATCGACTGTATCAAACGCCGCTAGGAGGACCAATAACACGAGCTGCGCCGATCCGCTCTGATCCAGCTGGCAGTGCAACTCATCCGAGATGGAGACCAGGACCGTCTCCGTCCCATGCCCCGGACGGAAGCCAGACTGGAAGGGGTCTAGCCAAGCTGCGTCATCTAGGAAGGACTGCAACTGCTCCATTGCCGCCTTCTCAATTACCTTGCCCAGGAACGATAAATTCGAAACCGGGCGGTAGTTGGAGGGGACCGTTGGATCTAATCCCGGCTTCTTCAACAATGGAGAGACCACCGCCTCTTTTAAACCCTCTGGAAATACTCCCTGGGCTAGGAAGTATTAATTATATTCAACAGAGGGTCTCAAATCCCTCCAGGCTGGCTTTCACCAGCCAGGAGGGGCACGGATCAAGGGAACAGGTGGTCGGGTGAGCTGCAGCAATAATCCTATCGACAGCTTTTGCGTCCAGTGGCGTGAACCGGTCAAAGGTGGCCCGGCAAGAGGCCACGGAGTCTCAAGTTCACTAACTGTATCAATCGTGGCCGGATGGTCCCGGCGGAGGGCCGAGATCTTGTCTGCAAAATAGCTCTGAAAAGCCTCGGCAGTGAGGGCCTGATTATCACCATTTGGGATGGTAGGGACCATCGTCAGAGACATATTTATCTTGAACAATTGTGCTGGGCGTGAGCTCGCAGACGCAATCAAGGTAGCGTAGTACGATTTTTTGCTTCCTTGATGGCTTTCTCATAAGCATCTTTGAAAAGCTTATAAGTTGATTTCGATTTAGGAACTCATGCAGCTGCTCCGCTGCTGCCCTCTCAATCACCTTGCCCAGAAACGGAAGGTTTGAAACCGGGCGGTAGTTGGAGGGAACCGAGCGATCTACGTCTGGTTTCTTCAGCAGCGGAGACACCATGGCCTCTTTTAAACCCTCTGGAAAAACTCCTTGCTCAAGGGAGCTATTTACTATATTCAAGAGAGGGCCAGGTAATCACTCCAGGCAAGATTTTACCGGCCAGGAGGGACACGGGTCGAGGGAGCAGGTGGTTGGTCTAGCAGCAGTCATGATCCTATCGACAGCCTCTGTGTCCAGCGGTGTGAACCGGTCGAGGGTGGGCCCAGCGAGTGGCCACGGAGTCTCAAGTTCACTCACCGTATCAATTGTGGCAGGGAGGTCCCAGCTGAGAAGCGAGATCTTGTCTGCAAAATAGCCCTGAAAAACCTTGGCTGAACGGACCTGGTCATTATAGTTTGGGACGGTAGGGACCGTCATCAAAGACATTTGTAAAGCTTGAAGTATGTTTTCTTTTCCTTTCTTGAGCCGACTGTTGTAGTTCAGCCAGCCGATAACGATGAGGAGTTTGGGGGTGCAGGGCCTGATGGTTCTGTGGGTGCCCAGGCAGATGGCTCTCCAGGTGGGAGAACGAAGGGGGTTTCGGAGCAAGATGTTGTTTCTGAGCGTGGGAAGGAAACTGCTCTTGAAGCTGACAGGCAGGGAAGGGAGGATGACATGAGCTCATCCGAAGAAGGGGAAGAAATTCAGGCGCAAGCAAAGCCATAAGAAGGAGAGGCATAAGCATGCCTCTCAAGGTCAACGGAATGCCTTCATGTTTTGCAGCCCTTAAATGAGAGAGAGAGAGAGAGCAGTTAGGATTTTTAGATTTTGATTTTTTTACCTTATTACTATGCACTGTTTATTTACTTTTATGTCTGACTTATTTTATTGTGACCATATATTTTGTTCTGTATTTTATTCCTTATTTATTTTATTTGTATTTATTATTCCTTCGATTTCTACACCGCCACTCCCGGAGGCTCGGGGCGGTTCTGTTGTTATGTATTATCGGGCTTGGCCTCATATAAGTCGCCCCGAGTCCCATTTGGCGAGATGATGGTGGGGTATAAATAA
>JARBWK010000319.1:0-36743 GCA_030556195.1 Anolis apletophallus | reverse complement strand
CCCCCAATGGAGTCATTTCAGCAGCCCACCCCTTCTTCATGGATAAAAACAATCATAATCATTGGTGATTACTGTTATTATGACATTTCATTAATCAATAAACAGTGCATTTTTCATTAGCATCACATCTTAAGTCACACCTATGAATTGAAACAATAGTCATTTATAAGTTAGTTTCTCACAGTACAGTTATCAATGCTGGGTCTCTGATGTTCTCTATTTTGAAACATTGACTTCCAGGCTCCGTGCCAGCACCGGAGGGGGTCAGACTCTCTGTCATGCGCAGTGCTTTCTCTATTCGCATTAAGTTCTCCCATAGCACAATCTGTACTGCTTCACCCATCTAGCCTATGTTATCTCAAAGTCAGGCACAGGGTGTATTAAATAGCTTCAATCACAGTGTTATTTTCATATTGCAAGTGCCTGTCTGATTCTTGGCACAGGAACCCGCATTTCAAAGCATGTAGCATCACTCTCTGACTGTACTTTTTACACGGAAAAGTACCAAACCCGCTTTAATAGATGTACTGTGGGAAAGACTGCCATAGAAATGTTCATTGTTCTAACTAATAGGAGGGGATTAAGATGTGATGCATATGGAAATGTTATGTTTTATTTGTTTAATGAAATGTTCTGTAACACCAGCCAATGATGTTCGTGAAATGTTCATGAAAGAGGGCGGGCTTTTCTGGATGCCATGAAGGGTATAAGAGCTTTGTGTTAAGGATGACCGGGGCCGTGCCCCTTATCGCAGCACGTTTCTGTAAGCAACCCCCACCAGCTGAGTGTTAATCAATAAATCTTTGATTTCATGTTGAGTAGTGAAGTTGTTGCGTGATTCACCATCCTTGCGCCACATCCATGCTGCCGATTTGGTAAGAAGGTAACTTGCCACTTGAGTTCCAACCTCCCAATTCTGCCAGAACGCGACCGTTTAGTGTAGCAGCAAATTGGGATTATGGAACCCTCAGAGTGGCAAGTTACCTTACCAAATTCGGCTGGACGTGTGGGCGCAGGGATGAGGAATCACACAGCAACTCACTGCTCAACGTGAAATCAAAGAGATTTATTGAGTTTAACACTAGCTGGTGGGGTTGCCCACAGAACGTGCGATAGGCAACCGGCCCCGGTCATCCTTAACACAAAGCTTATATACCCATCATGGTGGCATCCACATAAGCCAGCCCTTCTTCACAAACATTTCACAAGCATCATTGGCTGGTGTTACAGATAATTTCATTATCAATAAAACATAACATTTTCATTTGCATCACATCTTAATCCTCCTATGTGTTAGAACAATGAACATTTCTATGTTAGTCTTTTCACAGTGCAACTATCAGTGGCTGGGTCTCTTGTGTTCCCAGTTGCAACATTTGGCTTCTGCAGACTCCTTGCCAGCAACGGAGGGGCCAAACTCTCTGCTCATGCGCAGTTCTTACCCATTTGGCATTAAGGTAAACAAACCTCATGCTTTGCACTGCTAAACCAATCTAAGCCTACGTTATCTTAAGTTAGGCACGGGATGTACTTTGGCAAATCACAACATTGATTTGAAGCACCAATCACAGTGTTACATTCACGGAGCCTGTGCCTGCCTGATTCTTGGCACAAGAAACCCACTTTTCTAAGCTCTACACGTGTGCAGCATCACTTCCTCTGACTGTACGCCTGTTGGAAAATGCAAAAACCGCTTTATTCAGAATTTTTTTTTTTGTGGGTAATTCAGCACATGAAATTACCTACACACACGCCTGGAACCCCTCAAGAGGACCAATTCACTCTCAATCTCTTGACCATGGTTTGCACAGTTCTGATTGCATGCACACTTTTCACACTGCATCTGGATTTCTGCACGACTGCAAAAGCACAACATTCAGCATTAACGGTAGGCAGCACAGGATGAGACAATCATTACAGAACAGAATACCACTATGATTATCATCACAAGTGAGCGTAGCCATTGAAAATGAAGCCAGCTGTCAAATAGCTCCAGAAATCACCTGGGCTTCATAAGTCTTCTGCACTCTCTATAACACCCCTGAATCTTGACTAGGCCAAGTACAATGTCACCAGACGTAATTATGAAATGACAACAAGTTGTGTTTAACCACAGACAGAGCCGCCGCTTGACAGAAGATAGTCCAAAGCCAATCTCTGTTGCATCGCAATTCTTGCCAGGGAATCTACCTTCTACCTGTAACGAGATTATCCTTCCAGAGTATCATTGGCCAAAGATTCCAAGCCATATGGATAACACACGCAGTTGTTTAACATTGGCACCCACTTTTTTGGGGCATAATTGCTGCAAACCTCTGAGCTTCAGTAAGAAAAGTCTTATCAGGGATCCATACCGCAGCACTTCCTCATCAGGTGAACGCTTCTGGACATGCATGTACAAATTAGTGACAGGTGTCATCTTGGGGCACTCTCAAGCCCCCAGGCTGCAGTGTGCCAAGGGCAAATCCCATTCCAAGCCACAGGAAGCACTGTCTGGCCCCACTGTCCGCAGATCCAAACAACACCAGTCGCACGGAGACCTGTGCGTCTGGCTGGCAAATTCTGGGCCAAGTTCACTATAGCATTCTCATGATGGTTTCCAAACAATATGTTAGTGCAATTTGAAGTCTCCCATCCCCAAGTCCAAACACCTTTCTTCCTCTGGCCACAACGTGACCTGTATCTGCTATGCACAGTAATTGTGTGATTACATGCAGGATAAGAACCTAGCTCAACACGCTTGAAACGCCATACATGCCAAGCCTCTGACTTCCTGTTCATACATTCTCCCATCATTCTCCCATTTGAAGCATAGAGATGCTTCCAACGCAGGAGAACGTGAGCATAAACTGAGCCTGGTCCACGTCCCTTCCCAAGAGTTCCTGCTTACATTTGGTGTCATTCCACCCTTTCAACGTCAAAACTGCACATGGGACGATCGGCCATCCCTGCCTATGGCTCGAGGGCCCGTGGCTGCAAATCCAGCAATTCAAACCCAGTTCATGTGACATGTTAGTTACCAACTTATGAAACATATTTTGATCCCACCCGCATGTGTCCCAGTAATATACAATGTCAATATCAGAGCCATGTATCCAAACACTGTCCCACTCCCACGGGCGCCACTCCTGTAACGCTGTCCCATTAGGATGCTAAGCCACCACCTCAGTGAGAGTGCCTTTGGCTCTGTCCATCTTTCTTGCGTTGGACCACAATAACCGAGGTCGAGTGCGTTGATCTCAGACGACTCTTCTGTGGCCTTCTCCTTACCCCTCAAGCAGGGGTTTGCTGATTTTGTAAATCCCTTAGCTTTAGGGGTTGTCTGGATCACGGAAGACTCCAAAACGACCCGGTGCTTTCTTCACTGAAAGTGTAGTGAACCGCACGGGCGAATCCTTCACCTTGACCGCCGTTGGTGTGCTCAACGGTGTGAACGGACCACGCCATCGGGGCAGCAAAGGACGGACGCCGCTCACTCCTTGATCAGGACAGATTCGCCAACTGAAAAAGAATGCAGAGAGGTAGTAGGGATAGGCGGTGCAAGTCTGCTGTATACTGGCTAAGCTTCTCTAGCTGTCTCTAACATCTGCACATCTTGCAAAGTTTGCTGGTGTCCCAGCACATGGCTGTCCGAAGATAGTCACACATAGTCTTTAAGTTCAATGGAGGCCGTCCATACAAACGCTCAAAAGGTGAAAGTCCTGTCTTCTTATGAGGCGTGCATCTGACTCTTAACAGAGCCAAAGGTGCGCTCAGCCCAGTTTAACCTAGTCTCTTGACAAATCTTTGCTAAACAGTTCTTAGAGTTCTGTTGGCTCTTTTCGCCTAACCCAGATGATTGCGGTGGTAATGCACAGTGAAGACGCGTGATACCTAATAGTTTGCACAGTCCCTGTACCACGGGTGGTGCACGTGCGCTGACGTTATCTGAGCCTATCTGTAAAAGGCATGCTGAATCTAGAATAATGTCTTTCATGAGTGCCTTTACTACTCAGCTGATTTCTCTGTACGATGTAGGAAAAGCTTCAATCCAACCAGTGTAGAATCCACAAAGCAACAAATAACGGAAGCCTCCCACTCATGGGCATCTCTGTAAAGTCTACCAAAACTTCAAAGGCCATTCCAGGCGCGCTTTCAAAGGCCCTTCTCTGTTATTCTTTGCGCATGTCCAACACGCTGCGCAGCAGCGGCGTCGTCAAGCTGTGCAGACTGTTGTTGATGAACATTTCCTCTCAGGAGCGCTGCCAGGCGCTCTTCCTAAGTGTGTGTTCTCATGGTAAAACTGTACTATGTGCCACGCCTTGTCTTAGGGACAATCTACACGGTTTCTGGCATTTTGATGAAGCTCTCTTCCCATTCTCCTCCCTCACAGGGCCCATACTTCTTCCCTGGCTAGTGTAATGATCTTTCCACTTTGGGTCCTGAGTCAGTGAGATTTAACATTACAGGTGTGGGTTTCTGCATAGCTACTTCTTTGGCAGTCAGATCCGCTAGCCTATTCCCTTGAACCACGGGTCATTTCCCTTTTGATGTGATTTACAGTGCATAACATCCAAATAGCGTCAACAGAGCTAAATATTTCATCTGCATATTTGACCGCCTTTCAGCAGAAGTCAAAGCCTCTTTCCCTCCACAGTGCCCCATGGCAATGTAGCGTTAAAACGCAAAACGAGAATCAGTAGATATTAACCCTTTTGCCCTTCCGCTAAGTTTCAAAGCACGAGTCAATGCACTAGCTCAGCCAGTTGGGCGGTCCCTGGGGGCAATGGTTCTGCCCCCGAGAACAATTCATCTTCCCAGGTACCGACAGCATAGCCTGCATAACGCACTCCTCTCTTGAAACTACTCCCATCTGTGTAAAGGGGTTAAAATCCAGTTCCCAAAGGAAATCACGCAAATCGGGTCTACTGAGTAAAACCAAGTCCATTGTCTCTATGCAGTCATGTTGTGAGGGCTCTGAGGGGCTAGGCAAAAGTGTTGCCGGATTTAATGTTTGGCACATCTCCAAGGAAACGAAGGGATTGCAGAGAACCCCCTTCATACTTAGTCAGTCTCTCATTCAGCAGCCAGCGTGGCCATTCTTTGGAATCTAACAATGCTTTGACATGATGTGGTACTTCTTACTGTGAAAGTGCTCCCTAGTGAGCTTGGTAGCTTTCTCTGATTAAATCTACCGCAGCTGCAGCCCCTCAAACAGGGTGGAAGACCCCTTGCTACTGTGTCTAACTGCTTTGAAGATAGGCTACAGGGCGTTGCCATGTACCTAAACTTTTGTGAAAGAACCCTATCGCTGTCCATCTCTCTCTGCAGCAAAGATGGGAGAACGGTTTGTCTAAGTCTGGCAGCCCTAGCGTGGGAGGCGATATGACAGCTTCCTTCAGTGTTCTGAAAGCCTGGTCACAGTCCTCTGTCCATACAAATGGATCTGATTACTTCTCTTGGTTGCTTGGTACAATGGTTGCAATAACAGCATAGCTGGGAATCCGTCTTACATAAGGTGTGGTTTCTAGGAACTCTCTTGTCTGTCTTCTATCTTTGGGAGTTGAAATTGCACAGATTCCTTTCTCTCAACTTCAAAACCTTGCTTCCCTAGGTTAGACCAAAGCCTAAATACTTGACTTTCTTTTGACATAACTGAGCTTTCTTCTTGGACACTTTGTACCCTCTCTTCCAACACTTTCAACAGTTCTAAAGTGTAATGTTTAAGATCCTTCTTCCCAGTCTTTGTGGCGACCAGCAGATCGTCAACATACTGAAGCCACACCCCTTCAGTCTCTGAATTTCAAAATCTGACAAGTCTTTAGCTAAGGCCCCTGACCAAAAGTGGTCGGTGAAGAATGATAACCTTGAGGTAATCTGGCCCCACGTGGCCTGACGTTTCTGTCCTCCCTAGGGGCTTCCCATTGAAGGCAAAGATGGGCTGTGAAATAGAGCCAGCCTAATGCAAAGAAAGCATCAGGAGATCTAGCACTGAAAACCAGATTGCTGTACTTGGAATTAAAACTCATCATCACATGGATTTGGAACAACAGGTTAATGACACTTGACAGCTCTAAGATCCTGGACAACTCGGAACCTCCCATCTGGCTTACTGACAGAGGAAGGGAATTCAAGGGATTCACAAAAGACTATAATCTCATGACGCAACAGTCTATGTAACTCTTCTTGATTCCCTTCCACAGCATCTCTACTGATAGGTATTGGGGCCTTTCTCACGGAAGCTGACCAGATCCCTTTTCATGTTCACTTTGTGAATCGTACCAGTGATATCTAAGCGCCAGCGCAAGCCATTTTTCGAACCTTTAAAATACAAATGTCAATCAATGATAAGGCCCGCCCCCTACCTATAAGTAGCCCATCACCGGCTGACCCTCAGTTCTCTTTTTCCATGAGCAGAAGGAACCTAAAGAGAAGCTCAGAACTCCTATAGGAAAAATGACAGCAAAATTCCTTTAAAAAGTGTATGCAATGCCCAAATGTTTACTCCGAGAATGATGGACATGACTTATGCCTGATGTGCTTAGGTGAAGGGCACATTGTCCAAAATGCAAGATTTGTAGGGCTTTACGCCTCAAACAAAAAGAAAAAAAAGGGATAGTAGATTGAAGGCTGCCTTATATGAAGGTATTCGCAAACTCCACAGACTCTTCAGCAACAAAAAGAGGTAAAAGAAAGTCACCAATTTACAAAAAAAGAAGAAAAAAGGTAAAAGGGTAAGCCCAATGGACTTGATAATAGAGGGCTTGCCTCAAAGGAGAGCTGGCACCAAGTCAGTTGAGACTCAGTCGCGTGGCTCAACTGTCAAATCAACAGCTGTTAGAGTTGAGTCAGCACGAGAGCCTGTAAAACCGTTAATGCCTGGACATGGAGGAGCCCGGTACGGGCAGATGAAGGAGAGGCTGAGAAAGGCACGGCCGACAGGTGCCTATGGTCATGCAACAGGCAGACCAAGGAGCGCAAACTCCAGTGTTGGGGGCGGAGCAAGATGCTCAAACGCCCGGCCTCTCCTCCTTCGACCTTATTCCACACAGGCTCGTCCCCATCAAGAGAGAATACAGCGGTGCGCTCTCTCCAAGGGAAATTCTCCTGTCGACAGGAAGAGACAGAGTCCCCTCCCGTGGGAAGAGACAGGAGCCCCCGTACGCACACACTCTGCGGACCGCTACAGATATTGCAAAAGGAGTCTCCATATGGGAGATCATTCACCACGTTCGAGCGCGCCGCCTAGGCGCGCTCCCCGCAAGCTGATGCGAGACAGAGATATACTCGCACGGACGCCCGCTCTCCAAGGAGAGAACTCGGGGATCCACAGCGCCGTACCGTGAAGCCCCCTGCATCGAACGCCCCGTACAGCTCCGTACGAGAGAGGTCCCCCAATTAGGTCACCTGGGCCGGGATGAGAATCACAATGAATCGTCCACAAACCAGCAGATGGCACACAGTGAGGTCCCGGCAGTGATTCTCGTTCTCCACGAGGGGATACAAGACGCAAAGAGAGAGCACGTCACCTCCCGAGGATTCAGCCCAGGATAGACAGAGGAAGAGGAAAAGGTCCCAAGTACTGCTTCCTCATCTTCATCTTCATCCTCCTCTTCGAGGACGGCCCACAGAAGGAAGGAAAGGGGGAAGAAGCAGAAGTATGCGGTCTGTTTCAGCTTGGAGAGATTATGAACGTCCTCCATATGATCGCCTACCATATGATCATCCTCCGTATGATCGCCCCCATATGATCACCCGCCTTATTACCATCATAATCGTTATGATCAGAGGGAATATGACAATTATTGGCAACCTAGAGGGCATTATCATTCCTATGGGGAAAGAGGTGACTACCAGCATAACGGTTACCCCATCCATGTGACAGGAGGCAGTGTGGCTGTCATCGCCCATCCTGCCATCCAGACCAGAACAGACAAGCGTCTATAAGCGCACTGCTGTCATCCTCAACCGATGCATACAGAACATGTAGAACAGTGTTCGGAGTTGCCCAAGGAGATAGGGCGGATGGTGGTCAATTGGGCATGGTGCAACCCTGTCAGACTGCAGATATCCCAGTATTACAGGATTCAGCAGGCATAGCGCATCTTCCCTGGGATGTGCGAATAGCCAATGACATATCTACTCAAAGAGGTGAAATGAATGTGACTGAGATTTTAGAGAGTCAGATACTTCTGAGGATGACAAAGATGAGGAAGAGGAACTGCTTTTGCAGACTGAACTCTCCAAATTTTTAACAATTATGAATAGGATAGTTAAAGTTCTGAATCTACCAATCCCAAAGGTGCAAGGTTCAGTGGAAGACCCTATGTGGCCTTCAGAGGAGCAGGATGCTCCCACCTCCCAGGCGTTACCGCCGTTGCCATCTATATTAAAACTCTCATTGATGTCTGAAGGTTCTCCCGCACTGACCCCTGCGGTCTCTAAGAGAATAGATAATATGTATAGGATAGATTTATCAAAAGCAGAATGGGCAGCGCGCCCGTCTGTTCCGAATACTGTTGTGTCAGAGATAGTGAAGTCTAAAAGGCCCAAGGGTTCATCGGTAGCCCCATTGCAAAAGGAGGAAAAAGGAGATTGGATGCTTTAGGTAAAAAGTCCATGTGTCTTCAGGCCTCCTCACATCGCTCATTACATTACGTATATGAGCGGATACCAAACGTTTTATGGACAAAAATTTTGCCATATTTGAACTAATTCCAAGTAGGGATAGGGTGTTCCCAAAACCCTACAAAAGGAAGCTTTAGTTCTCTCTAAGCTTCAAAAAACGTGGGAAAGCATGTTTCAGACACTGCGGAAGGTTGTTTGCGGCTGCAACAACCTTAAGGCGTACGCCTGGCTGAAATCCTCCACTTTGTCTGATGAGGGCAAGGCCCCAGCAGAGGATTTGCCACTATGAGTGAACAGGGCCTCTTCCATCCAGATACGGATGAGAAGATAAAGCAGAAACAGGAGGTCAGGCAGGCAGCACATAGGCTGGGTCATCCTCCGACACATAATTTTTATCATCAAAGGCCTAGGTGGCAGAATCCTGCCCCCTTCTATAGGAGACCTTTTGTAAGGAAGTCTAGGGGTTGGGGTAATAACAGATTCCAGGGCAATAGGAATCAGAGTTTTCCCCAGAGAAATAAATTCAATCCTTTCCAAGGAAAACAGAAGTTTCAAGGGCAGGCCAAGCGGCGTCTTTGATGTTAAGCCTTACTGGCATTCAGCAGTTTAACTTGGCAGTTAATGATTTCTCTCAAAATAGTTATAAAAAATGTTGATTATATTAATTCTAATTTGGAACCAGATTTACACAACTCAGGCTTTGTATGTTACGAAGATATAGGCTTAGGGCCTTATTTTAGAGAATGGCAAAAAATTACAACTGATAAATGGGTACTTCAGATTGTACAAAGAGGCTATTTCCTGGAATTTTATGAAATACCTCCTGTGGGTAATATAATTTCTACGCCTACTTCCTCTGCGTTACTGCAGGAGGTGGATACATTACTACAGAAAGGGGCAGTTTAGCCATTACATCAATCTGAGTTGCAGGAATGTTTTTACTCCAAGTATTTCCTTATCAAAAAAGAAAAATGGGGGTGTAAGGCCGATTTTAGACTTAAGAAATGTAAACAGTTTTATTGTTTGTGACAAGTTCAGAATGGTAACTCTGACATCAATTCTGCCACTGCTGAATAAACGCTTATGGTTTGCCACCATTGATCTGCGTGATGCGTACTTTCACATATCAATAGCAGCACAGCATCGCAGGTATCTTTCTTTTATGGTAGGTAAAAAGGATATTGTTTCAATGTCTTACCATTCGGGCTTACTACGGCACCACGAGTGTTTACTAAATGCATGGCGGTTGTTACTGCTACCTACGGTTAAAGAAAGTAATAGTTTATCCTTATCTGGATGATTGGCTGCTGGTGGCGGATTCTAAGTATGAGTTGGAAATAAACATTAATTTCACACTTTCTCTTCTGCAGTCCCTGGGATTGGTGGTAAATACAGAAAATCAAATTTAACACCATCGCACAGAATCCCAGTTTATCGGGGCAATATTAGACTCAATGCAGGGAAAAGTGTTCCTGCCACAGGAGAGATATGTGGCACTTCAAAATCAAATTTCAGACATTTTTATTCACAACATCGTGTCCCCGAAGCAAATTCAAACACTGCTGGGCCACATGGCATCGACTACAGCGGTAACTCCACATGCAAGACTGCGAATGAGACCTCTTCAATCTTGGCTTCATGCTGTTTTCAACCCGCAACGGGACGACCCTTATGTCAACATGCTGCTCCCGTATGCTGTCCTCAATACCCTCCGGTGGTGGATGGAACCACGCCATGTACTCTGTGGTCTTCCTTTTCAGACCCAAAGTCCAACTCGCACTGTCACCACAGATGCTTCGCTGAAGGGATGGGGTGCTCATCGAAGGCCCTAACGGCGCAAGGTCACTGGTCAATGGAGGAACAGGCTTTGCATATAAAATTGCCTGGAGCTGTTGGCTGTGAAGAATGCTCTAGCGGCCTTCGAACTATTTCTAAAGGGTCATGTAGTGCAACTGTTAACAGACAATACGACTGTTATGTACTACGTGAACAAACAGGGGAGGTACCCATTCACAAACTCTCCACGCATAACGTTGCAGTTATGGGAATGGTGCATAAAAAAAGGACATTCACATCGTGGCCATACATCTTCCGGGAGAAAACGTAGAGAGCCCACGCTCTAAGCAGATCTCCAATGACACAACACGAGTGGTCGCTACATCACGAGGAGGTGTTTCGAATATTCAGAGCGTGGGGACATCCTCAGGTCGATCTCTTCGCCTCCCCTCAGAATGCGAAATGCAGGTTATTCTGTGCACGCAGGGCACCGAATCTGAATCAGGGCTGCTTAGGGGACGCATTTCTGTTGACATGGAACGGGGGGCTATATTACATATTCCCTCCGTTTCCGCTGCTGCTAAGAGTGGTAGCAAAGGTACAACAGGACAGGACGGAGGCAATCATAATTACTCCATGGTGGCCAAGGCAGCCATGGTTTTCAATCTGCTAGCTCAGCAAGGGTGTGTTTGTTGCCTGCGGAACAGACTGGACCTTGTTAACATCACAGAACAGTCAAGTTCTATATCCAGAGGCATCCAAACTGAAATTAACAGCGTGGAGGTTATGCCCAGTAAGTAGGCCAAAGTCATCAATTATCGTCGCAGGTTATGAAGTACATATCGGCTGCTCACAGAGACTCTACTAAGAAGTCTTACATGTATAAATGGTCACGCTTCCATATCTTTTCTCAGTCCAAGGGAATGGACCCTTTGCATGTTTCTAACTCTGTGGTTTTGGATTTTTTAGCTAGTTTGGCAGATGCAGGATTGACTTATTCTTCTCTGAAGTGCTATGTTGCAGCCATTACATGGTTTAGAAGGAAAGTTAATTTGCCATCTTGTTTTTCTGATCCGTTAATTAAACTATTTTTGAAAGGTCAGTAACAAGGTGCCTCAAGTGTCTCCTGTTGTTCCAGCTTGGGATTTACATTTGGTTTTGTCATCTTTAACTAAGAGCCCATTTGAACCAATGGCCACAACAGATATATCATTTTTGTCTTGGAAGACAGCAATACTAGTAGCCTTGACATCGGCGCGAAGAGCGAGTGAGATATGCGCGCTTCGCTCGGATGCCCCCTCTTCTTGCCCTGGGACGGTAAGTTCCAATTGGCCTGTCTCCAAGAACTCCAATCTTGCCCTTATCTTCGCCAAGATGTCTCTTCCCAGTAGGGGGATAGGACATTCTGGTACATACAGTACTGGTGTATCACTTCCCTGCCCGCAATGTTGCACCTTCTCTTCTGTAACAAAGGACACTTCTGTGGCTTGCCCGATACACCAACAACCTTGATCTGTTGATTACTAAGGGGTGCTATTTTTGTTTACTACAGACTTATCCGCTCCTGTGTCTATTAGAACTTTATGACCTTCCACTTCCACGGCAACCAAAAGGCTCATCTGGGTCAAGCAACAGAAAAGCTTTCCAACACTTCAACATTCATCTTCCCATTCTGCTTCTTCCTCTTCTTCCTGTACAGCAGCAGCCACAACAGCCTTCTCATAAGGCCTATAGCTTCCTCTGCCTCTGCCTCTTGCTCTTCCTGACCCTCTAACTGGTATTTTGGCTCTTTTTGGACTTGCATCATTTTCTCCTGACATTTCTTCCACACAATCTTTTCACCAGTGGCCTTCTTTTTTACAGCCGCGCACTGATTTCGACCCAACTTAAACTGTCCTCCATCATGTGCTCTTCTGACCCTCTTCCACGACTATTTCCTCTTCCTCTTCCTGACCTTTCATCCAACATGCTCACCAAAACTCTGTATCCCTCTCTTTTCTTCTTATCTTTCCTTTCCTCCTCTACTTGCTCTCTTGCCATAAACACTTGATCAGCTATTGCCAACAGTTCATTCAAATTCTTGCCCAGAAACCCTGGCTGTTTCTGTATTTTCTTTCTGATGTCTGGAGATGATTGGGAAATGAAGGATTGCGTGAGAGCAACCCTCCCGTCGTTCTGCTCTAAATTGTAGGGGCTGTACTTCCTGTATGCTTCCTCTAGACGTTCCTAGAAACGCAGCAGGCGTCTCAACTTTTGTCCTGTTGAACCCTTGTATCTTTGAATACTGGAAGGCCGGGTGGGCCTTTTCTGATGGCTTTCAAGAAATTTGCTGAAAGTCTCTAATTCTGTCTCTCTGATCCGCATCATTCGGATCCCATCTTGGATCTTGCTCCAGTGGGAATCTGGCATTCCCAAATGCCACTGCCTCCACTTGCCCATGTCCCTCTTGAGCTATCAACCTAGCTTGATTGATAATGCATCTTCTCTCTGCCGCAGTGAATAGGGCATTTAACAGCTGCCGGCAGTCCCACCAGGTTGGATCATGCGTTGCGATTATGCCTTCCAAAAGATCCCCCATAGCTCTGGGCTGTTCAGAATAAGGGGGGTATTGTGTTTCCAATTAAACACGTCACTACTTGAAAAAGGGACTATCTGATATGCTTGTAGGACCCTGTTGTGCACGTCCAGCAACGGCACCTGTCGGATGGGAAATTCCATAACCCTTCTCTCATCTTCCTCTGCTTGCCTTGCTTCCTGAACCCTGGTCTTGCTTCTGGTTCGAATTGGGGAAGCTGCTTGTCTCACACTGTTCCTTCTGCTTAATTCGGAGCGCTCTATCGCTCTTGCGACTCAAAGGAGATACTTCCGGTGGCAGTGATGGCGGTAGGCACGGAAAGACAGGCTCCTGTCTTCCCAACCTCGTTGAGTCGCAGGGTGAGTGCTAAGCGCTCCACTCCCGGTGGATTGACGCCGGGAAAAGCCCAGAACCCGGTGCATCTCTGACGGCCAATAAGCCACCCTCTCCCTCAAGGGGAGGTGCCGGGGGCCCAGAAATAGTGCCGGGGTTCGAGGCGCTCCGAGGAAGCGGATCTGAGATCTGTACAAACTACAAGCCCCTGCCCAAAGAAATAAAACTTCAGCCGAGCAATCGACTCCAAGAAAGATCAAGCCAGCTAGCTGCTGTTATGCCAGAGACTGACAATAAAGCTTCAAATTGTAAGTTGCGGTGGCTCGGGTTTTGCAAATGCCAGAGGCAGTCCCAGAGACGGACCGAGGAGAAAGCGACACGAGTTATAAGAGAGGGGGTGCCCTATCCCCTCTAAAATAAATAAAAGCCTTTGAGGAAAGACTTAACTCTCCTAGAAGGAGCACTAAGAAAGAAAGAAAGGAAGAAAAAGTAACCAAAATACCAGCCTGACCTTGAGCGCCATTATTGTTGTGTCTATCTTCGGGTTATCTCCATGCTTCTTGTAAACAAGCGCCTGAGACACGAGGAGTGAAAGGGCGAGCCAACTCTCGCGAGAAGGGTAACGAGACGAGAGAACAACAGCGTTTGGAGTTCTCGCGAGAGAAAAGCAACTCTATAGACTAAAACATAAATAAAAGAAAGTATAGAAAGCGGAAGTAACCACTAAGGACGCTTTTACGATACCTTCTCTTCAAGGAGCCAGGCGAGAAGTGGTGAGAACCTCCAGAAGGATAAGGGGGTCTTTCCATTGAGGAGGGCCTGGTATGCAGGTGGTTTTTCACAAAACTGGCTGCGCATCGGAACAGGGAACAGGGTAGGCCATTGCCGCTTGTGGCTGGAATTCAAAGGGGCCACGCAGTGGTTGGGACATTGCCAAGGCTGGTGGAAACATCCCGCTGGAAAACTGAAGGCAGGCTCCCCTAATTCGGGAAGGAAAGTCATTGGGGATTCATTGGGATTGAAATTGGCGCGGTGGGAACAGGTGTGTGAAGTGAGGCTTGACTCGCCGGGGTCGGCGCGGTGGGGACGGTAGGGAATTGGTGCAGTCGGAACAGGAAGGACCGCCTCAGATTGCGTCTGGCCGACGCATCTGGACGGCTGGGCTGTCCCAAGGGTGGGGGCTACGGCTTGGGCTTGCTCGGGGACGTTCAAACTTGCATAGAGCGGAGGCGCAATGGCCTCCCAGCTCCGGGTGACAGCAATATGTCTCTCCTTAGTCTTCTCCTTAAGGGTGGAAGATCTTCCGGCTCCACCGGGAGAACCGGAGGTTCCTCCCTGCCTTCCGGCCAACAAAACAACCTTTCTTCTCATGCCCCTTTGGGCCTGCCCACCAAACACCCTCTGCAACCATCCGTTCCCATGTTCTTGAGTAAATCCATTGATCATTTGGATGCACTTCAAAACAATAAGATTCAAGTTGTCTACACTTCCTCAAATCCCAAGACCCTGATTTTGGCCAGTTAATGTCCTGGACAGCTGGCCAAATCTCTGTGCACAGATTCTTAAGTTCAAACGCTTTCAGATCTTGGGGCTTTCCCTCTACCCTTAGCTTGGGATAAAACCTGTCCCAATTTTCTAACACACATTGCAAGGGTCTCTTTCTCCTGCTTTGATCCCCACCACCCATCTCTCTGACCAAAGATCAAAGATCACTTCAGTGCTCACCCCCAACCCAATGTATGTTCCCTACGTGTTAGTGCTTTGAAAAATCTATACTTGCAGATTCCAGCAGACCTCGGACGCTCCCTCGTCACCACTCGATTGCGTCGGATTACTCACTAGGTGTCACGGACTGCCGCCACCCCCGACTTTTCTGCGCGCTTCTGCTACCGGATTACTCACTAGGCACATGGAAAGGTACCCCCGGTATCTGCTTGCCGGAATTGCTCACTAGAGGCGGCTTTCACAAGCTGCCCCCTCCGGACTTTCTCGGTTCTCTGGGTTCACCGGCAGTCGCGGCCAGTTGCGGCTCCTCGTGTCAGCAGGCGTTGGTTTGGGACGAGCCAGGCAAGCCGGTCAGTGAGGGCCCCGGTCTCAGCCCTCCTGGGTGTCTCACCTCCTCACTCGAGAGCGAGAGCCGTCTAGACAACTAGATTGCACCTTTCTCACCTCAGACCCGCTAGGCAGAGAAACCTTACAAGGCAGAGACACCAAACTTGGCAACAAAAATAGGCCTCAGGCAAGGTAGGTTTTTAGCAAAAAAACCTTTTCCCCAAAAAAATCTAGAAGGCCCCCAAAACAACAATTTAAAAAACCTACATTTCCCAGCGTCCTCTGCGGCTGCCAACGAATCTCCCGGCCTCTACATTCTGACAACATGATTGGTTGCCAATGAGGGAGTATTTGCATAACGCCTCTATTGGCCAGCCAACATGAACATTCTGACCCATAATAAACTGGCAGAGGAGGATAAGGCAAAGGCCTGAGGCAGTCACCAACACAAACACCCAATTCACTTCCTACAGAAAATTTAAACCCCTACAAATCACAGACCACACCCAAAATTGACAGTAAGGCTTCATTAACTTGATATCCCTGACTACGCCTCACTCTAATGGGATGTTGTTTAAGCTCTGAATTGACAGTGAATTGGCTTCATTAACTTGATTTTCCTGACTAGGTCTCAGCTCATGGGACATTGTGTATGGCCTGAATTTACAGTAACCTACCTTGGCACACAGAGCCCCTATGACCCATGCTACATTCTACTGCAGTTTGGAGGAGGGTGGACCATGGATGATGGGATTTGATGTACCTCCATGGATAATGGGATTTGTAGTACTTTCAAACCCTTCAATCCCCACAGATCACTATGGCCCAGAACCAAGACCGATAAAGACCCAACTTGGCAAACAGTGACCCCATGACCCACACTCCATCCAACTGCAGTTTAGAGGAGGGCACACCATGGATGATGGGATTTCAAGAACCTCCACTCACTTCCAGAGTACCCCACCCACACAAGCATCAACCTTGAAGCAGCAAATTAAGGAGTTATGGAACTCCGAGTAGCAAATTTACTTTTATCAAAGCTACCTGAACGTGCGGGTACAAGGATGAGGGAAAACTCACGACAACTGTGAAGTAGGTGAAATCAAACGGGTTTATTGATGGCACCAGCTGGTGGGCTTCTGCCAGCAGAACACGCTGCAATCAGGGGCAAAAGACCCCGTCACTCTCAATACAAAAACATTTATACCCCAATGGAGGCATTTCAGTTAAGCCCACCCCTTCTTCATGGATCTTGTACAATCATAATTGGCTGGTGTTTACTGGTGTTTACATGACATCTCATTAATCCAATAAAACATTGCATTTCCATTTGCATCACATCTCAAAGTCCCACCTATGAATGAGAACAATAGTCATTTCTATGTTAGTCTTTCTCACAGTACAGCTATCAGTGCTAAGACTCTTGTGTTCTTAGTTTGAAACATTTAGCTTCCAGGCTCCGTGCCAGCAACGGAGGGGGCCAAACTCTCCACTCATGCGCAGTTCTTTCCCATTTAGCACTAAGGTTTTTCATAGCACATCCTGTACTGTTTCATCAATCTAAGCCTATGTTATCTCACATTAGGCACAGAGTGCATCAAAAAGCATAAATCACAGTGTTATTTTCACAGTGCAAGTGCCTGCCTGATTCTTGGCACAGGAACCCACTTTTCAAAGCTCTACACGTGTGCAGCATCACTCTCTGACTGTACTCCTGCACGGAAAGTACCAAAACCTGCTTTATTCCAGAATTTCTTTTTCTTGTGGGTAACTCATCACAAGGAGTTACCTACACACACGTCTGGAACACCTTAAGAGGACCAATTCACTCTCCAGTCCCTCGTGATCACAGGTTCTCCAGTCCGGACAGCATGCACACCTTTTACTGTATCTATGGATTTCTGCACTGCACAAGTACAACATTTGAGCAAAATGGGCAGACAGCACATTATGATTAGCACAGAGCATATCACCACTATGATTATCATCACAAGCGAACGTAACCAATGCAAATTTGGTAGCCAGCTTAGCAAGGAACTCCAAAAATCACTTGGAGCTGAGTAAGTCTTCTGTACTTCTCTAGCAACACCCTGAATCTTGATCAGGTCAAGCTCAATGTCACCACTCTTATTTATAAAATGACAGCAGGTTACATTTAACCACACACAGAGACCACCTTCCTTGGAGAGGAGGTAGTCTAGAGCCAGCTTCTGCTGCATAGCCATTCTTGCCAAAGAATCCACCTCCACCTGCATGGATGACATTCCTTCAAAGGTGTCATTGGCTAAAGATTCCAAGTCATATGATAACACACGCAACTGTTTTATGCTCCAAGCCACACCCAACCTGGGTGCCACAATTGCTATGAACCTCTGGCCTTCATTTAGAAAAGTTTTGTCCGGGTCATACCCATAGCGTTGCACATCAGCAAATGAGCGCTTATGGATATGTAAATACAAATTAGTAACATGAGTCTCCTTGGGGAGCACTCTCAAACCCCCAGGCTGCAGGGTGCCAAGGGTGCAAACTCCAGACCAAACTACAGGAAGCACAGACATTGCCACTTTTCCACAAATCCAAACAATTCCCGTAGGAAGTCCAGTCGCACGATACCCTAGGCGTCTGGCAGGCAAATTCTGTACCATGTTCACTATAGCATTCTCATGATGATTCCTGAACAATATGTGAGTGCAATTTGATCTCTCCCAACTCCAAGTCCAAACTCCTGTTGTTCTCAGACCACACCGTCCTCTGTACCTACTATGCACTGTAATCGTGTGATTACAAGCAGGATAGGAACCTAGCTCAATCTGATCAAAAAGCTCATACATGCCAAGTCTCTGGCTCCCTACATAGTAAGGTCTCTCTTCCTTCTCCCATTTGAAACACAGCGCGGCTTTCAACACAGGAGAACGGTGAGTAATCATGAACCGAGCCCTCTCTGCTTCCCTTCCCAAAAGTTCCTGCTTTCCCTTAATGTCATTCCATCCTCTCAATGTCAGAACAGCACTAGGAACTATCGGCCATCCTGACTTATGGCTAGAAGGGCCTTGGCTGCAAATCCAGCATGAATTCAAACTCAGTTCATGTGACATGTTAGTTATCAGTCTATGAAACATATTTTGCTCCCACCCCCCGTGTGTCCCAGTAATGTACAATGTCAATATCAGAGCCATATACCCAAAAATAGTCCTCACTCCCACCGGGCGCTTACTCCTGTAACGCTGTCCCATTAGGATGCTAAGCCACCACCGCAATGAGAGTGCTTTTGGCTCTGTCCATCTTTCTTGCGTTGGGCCACCATTTCCAGGATTGGGAGCGATGGTATCCGACGACTCTTCTGTGGCCTTCTTCTTCTGTGTGCCCCTTAAATAGGGCGTTGCAAAGTATTTGTAATCCTCAACCGCAAGGGGTTGTCTGGATCCACGGAAGACTCCAAAGCAATCGGTGCCCTCTTCACCCGACTGTAGTGGACCCATGGACGAATGCCTTCCACCTTGACCGCCGTTGGCGTGCTCAGCAGCACGGTAAATGGACCTCTCCATCTGGGCAGCAAAGGGCGTACGTGCCATTCCTTGACCAGGACGGATTCGCCAACTGAAAAAGAGTGCAGAGAAGTAGTAGGGAGAGGGGGTCGCAAATCCGCTGTGTACTGGCTAAGTCTCTCTAGCTGTTTCCCTAACATCTGGACATCTTGCAAAGTCTGCTGGTGTCCTAACACATGACTATCAGAAGTCAGTCCACACATAGTTTTTAAGTTCAATGGAGGCCTGCCATACAATCGCTCAAAAGGTGACAGGCCTGTCTTCTTATGAGGGTACATCTGACCCTTAGGAGGGCTAGAGGTAACGCCATCCTCCAGTTCAACTTAGTCTCTTGGCAAATCTTTGCTAAACAGTTCTTTAAAGTCCGATTGGCTCTTTCTGCCCTGGCAGAAGACTGCGGGTGATACGCACAATGAAGACGCCACGTGATCCCTAACAGTTTGCACAGTCCCTGGACCACGTGGTGCACGTACGCTGGCCCGTTATCTGAGCCTATCTGCAAAGGCATGCCGAATCTAGGAATAATGTCTTTCATGAGGCCTTTCACTACCTCAGCTGATCGCTCCGTGCGTGTAGGAAAAGCTTCAATCCAACCCGTGTAAGAATCCACAAAAAGCAGCAAATAGTGGAAGCCTCCACTCATTGGCATTTCTGTAAAGTCTGTCACTAACACTTCAAAGGGCCAATTCCCTTGATACTGTATCCCAGGCGCTTTCAAAGGCCCCTCTCTTGGGTTGTTCTTTGCACATGTCCAGCATCTCTGCGCAGCCAGGGACGTCAAGCTGTGCAGGCTGTTGATGAACATCTGTCTTTCTAGGAGCGCTGCCAGGGCGCTTTTCCCTAGGTGTGTATTCTCATGGTAGAACTGTACTATGTGCCACGCTTTTGTCTTAGGGACAAATACGCGGTTGTCTGGCATTTTTATGAAACTATCTTCTTCCCATTCTCCACCCTCACTCAAAGCCCACTCCTCCTCCTCTCTAGTGTAGTTGCATTTCTCCACTTTGGGCTCTGAGTCAGTGAGATTTAACATTACAGGTGTGTGTTTCTGAGTAGCTACTTCTTTGGCAGTCAGATCCGCTAGCCTATTTCCCTGAACCACCGGATCATTACCTTTTTGATGTGATTTACAGTGCATCAAAGCCACTTTACTAGGGAGCCAAACAGCGTCTAACAAATCCAACATCGCATCTGCATATTTGACCGCCTTTCCAGCAGAAGTCAAAAAGCCTCTTTCCCTCCACAATGCACCATGGCAATGAAGCGTTAAAAACGCAAAACGAGAATCAGTATAGATATTAACCCTTTGCCCTTTGGCAAGTTTCAAAGCACGAGTTAATGCAATTAGCTCAGCTAGTTGGGCCGAAGTCCCAGGAGGCAATGGTTCCGCTTCAAGAACCCCATCCTCCCAGGTGACAACAGCATAGCCGGCATAACGCACTCCCTCTCTTATGAAACTACTTCCATCCGTGTATAAGGTTAAATCTACCTGTTCCCAAGGGAAATCACGCAAATCGGGCCTACTGGAATAAATCAAGTCCATTGTCTCAATGCAGTTATGTTGTGAGGGATCTGAAGGGCTGGGTAAAAGTGTTGCAGGATTTAACATGGGGCACATCTCCAAGGTAACGAGGGGTTATTGCACAAAACACCCTCATACTTAGTCAGTCGCTCATTTGTCAGCCAACGCGGACCCTTTGAATCTAACAGTGCTTTTACATGATGGGGGACCCTCACGGTCAAACATTTTCCTAAGGTGAGCTTGGTGGCTTCTCTGATTAAATCCACCGCAGCTGCAACAGCCCTCAAACAAGGGGGAAGCCCCCTGGCTACTGTGTCTAACTGCTTTGACAAATAAGCTACAGGGCGTTGCCATGTACCTAAATACTGTGCAAGAACCCCTATCGCAGTCCCATCTCTCTCTGCAGCAAAGAGATAGAACGGTTTGTCTAAATCTGGCAGGCCCAGCGCAGGTGGTGAGATTACAGCTTCCTTCAGCATCTGGAAAGCTTGGTCACAATCTTCTGTCCACTCAAAAGGATCCTTATTACTTCCTTTGGTGGCCTGATACAATGGCTTTGCAATGACAGCATAATTAGGAATCCAATGTCTTACATAAGAAGTGGTTCCTAGAAACTCTCTTGTCTGTCTTCTGTCTTTGGGGGTTGGAATAGCACAGATGACTTCCTTTCTCTCAACTTCCAACACTTTGCTCCCTTGAGTCAAGCCAAAGCCTAAGTATTTAACTTTCTTTTGACACAACTGTGCTTTCTTTTTGGACACTTTGTACCCTTTCTTTTCCAACACTTTCAACAGTTCTAGAGTGTAATGCTCACACCCTTCCTTAGTCTTTGTACTGACCAACAGGTCATCCACATATTGAAGCCACACACCTTCAGTCTCTGGAATTTCAAAATCTGACAAGTCCTTAGCTAAGGCCTGACCAAAAATAGTAGGGAATTCTTTTAACCTTGAGGCAATCTTGTCCAAGTTGCCTGACGTCTTTGTCCTCCCTTTGGGGTCTCCCATTGGAAGGCAAAGATAGGTTGTGAGATAGGAGCTAGCCTAATGCAGAAGAAAGCATCACGTAAGTCTAATACAGAGAACCAAGCAGCTGTACTTGGTATTAGACTCATCATTATATATGGATTTGGAACAACAGGGGTTAATGTCACTGTAGCTTGATTGACAGCTCTAAGGTCTTGCACAATGCGAAACTTTCCATCTGATTTACGAACAGGGAGGAGGGCCGATTCCAAGCTGACTCACAATACACAATAATCCCATGATGTAACAATCTTTGTAACTCTTCTTGGATTCCTTCCACAGCATCTCTACTAATAGGGTACTGGGCCTTTCTCACGGGAAGCTGACCAGTTCTTATCTCTACCACCACAGGGGCAACATTTATCGCCATTCCTGGTTCATTATCTTCAGCCCAAACCCTGGGAGTCTCGTCCCAGCACCAAAATGTATCTTTCTTTCTAACTTGTTGCAATCTAAACAATCTGTATTCTTCTTGCTGTGGGACTGTATAAGGGCAAGAATTCCAACCTTGCCCTTATCTTCGCCAGAATGTCTCTCCCAAGTAGAGGGATTGGACAATCTGGGACATACAGTAACTTATGTATCACTTCTCTCCCAGCAATGTTGCACCTTCTTTGCTGTAACAAAGGACATTTCTGTGGCTTTCCTGTCACTCCAACAACCTTGATGTGCTGACCACTAGGGGGTGCTAATTTCTTGTTCACTACAGACTTATCCGCGCCGGTGTCTACTAGGAACTTTACACGTTGACCTTCCACATCTACGGCAATTAAAGGCTCCTCTGGGTCAAGTAACAGAAAAGCCTTGCCAATCTTTCAACATTCATCTTCCCACTCAGCTTCCTCTTCTTCTTCCTCCTGCATAGCAGCAGCCACAACAGCCTTCTCATAAGGCCTATAACTTCCTCTGCCTCTTCCCCTAGGCTTTCCTGATCCTCTGGCTGGAATTTTGACTCTTTTTGTACTTGCATCACTTTCCTCTGACATTTCCTCCACACAGTCTTTTTGCCAGTGGCCCTCTTTTTTGCAAGAGCACACTGATTTCGACCCAATTTAAACTGTCCTCCACTGTTTCCTCTTCCTGACCCTCTGCCACGACCATTTCCTCTTCCTCTTGCTGATCTCTCATCAAACATGCTCACCAAAACTCTATATCCCTCTCTCTTCTTCCTATCCTTCTTCTCTTCTTCCACCTGCTCCCTGGCCATGAACACTTGATCAGCAATAGCCAACAGTTCAGTTAAATTCTTGCCCAAAAACCCTGGCTGTTTCTGTATTTTCTTTCTGATGTCTGGGGATGATTGAGAAATGAAGGATTGTGTGAGAGCAACCCTCCCATCATTCTGTTCTAGGTTGTAAGGGCTATATTTCCTGTATGCTTCCTCCAAACGCTCGAGAAAAGCAGCAGGCGTTTCAACTTTGTCCTGTTGGACTCCTTGTATCTTTTGGATACTGGAAGGCCGGGTGGGCCTTTTCTGATGGCCTTCAAGAGAATTGGCTGATAGTCTCTAATTCTGTCTCTCTGATCCACATGATTCGGATCCCATCCTGGATCCTGTTCCACTGGGAACCTGGCACTCCCAAATGCAACAGCTTCCATCTGCCCATGTCCCTCTTGAGCTATCAATCTGGCCTGATTGATAATGCACCTTCTCTCTGCCGCAGTGAACAGGGCATTTAACAGCTGTTTACAATCCCACCAGGTGGGATCATGGGTAGCCATAATTCCTCCAAAAGATCCCCCATAGCACGAGGTTGCTCAGAATATGGGGGGGTATTATGTTTCCAATTAAAAATGTCCGAACTTGAGAACGGGACTATTTGAAAGGCTTGTCGGACCCTGTTGTGTACGTCCAGTAGTGGGACCTGTCTTATAGGACACTCTAATGCCCCTCTCTCCACCTCCTCTTCTCCCCTTGCTTCCTGCCCCCTGGTCTTGCTTCTGGTTCTCATTGGAGAAGCGGCTTGTCTCACACTGTGCCTTCTGTTTAAATCCGGCGAGCGCTCTATCACTCTTGTGGATTCAAAGGAGCTGCTCCGTTGCACTCGGGCTTCTCTATCTGTCTTGCTTCTTCCAGGGGGTAATTAATCTTCATGGAGAGAGGGGCCTGATAAGCAGGCGGTTCCTCACAAAACGGGTTCCTTTCTGACCGGGGAACAGGGAATGTCACTACTGCTGGTGGCTGAAATGAAGGGGCCAGCGCGGGATGGGACGCTGCTCTAGCAGACGGAAACGTCCCGCTTGAACCCGCATTTGCCTGGCTCCCTAATTCGAATTGAAAAGTCATTGGGGAATTCACTGGGGTTGAAATTGGCGCAACGGGAACAGGAAGGAGCTCTGGGCTTGCCGGGAGCGGCGAGGCGGGGACAGACGGGATTGGCGCAGTAGGAACAGCCGGGACCGCCTCAGATTGCGTCACGGCCGTTGACGTCATCTGGACGGCCGAGCCTGTCCCAAGGGTGGGGGACATGGCTGGAGCTTGAACAGGGACACTCAAACTTGCGTAGAGCGGAGCGCGCAGTGCCCCCGCTCCTCCGGTTGGGGCAATTTGTCTCTCTCTTGGTCTTCTCCTTAAGGGGAAGATCTTCTTGCTCCGCCCGGTAACACCGGAGGCTTTCTCCCTACCTTTCTGTTTACAAAGCACCCTTTCTTTCCACGGATCTTTGGCCCTGCCCACCAAACCCCCTCAGCGACCATGCGTTCCCACGTTGCGGAATAAATCCACTGGTCATTTGGATGAACTGCGAAACAATAGGCTTCAAGTTGTTGGCATTTCTCCCAATCCCAGGACCCTGTGTTTGGCCAGCCAATCTCACGGACGGTCGGCCAAACCTCTGTGCACAGATTGCTAAGTTCAAAAGATTTCATATCTTGGGGCTTTCCTTCTACTGCCAACAGACAAAACCTGTCCCAGTTATCTAACACACATTGCAAAGGGGTCTCTTTCTTCTGCTTTGATCCTGCACTCCCCATCTCTCTGGCCTAAGATCAAAACCCACTTCAGTGCTATCCCCCAACCCCAATGTGTGTTCCCTCAGTGTTAAGTGCTTGAAAGAAACTAATACTTGCCGATTCCTGAAGACCCCGGGACTCGCGTCTCGCCTCCCGCGTCACCACTCGATTTGCGTCGGCTCTTGGCGAACGGACCTGACGTCGCCTCCGACTCTCTCTGCGCGCTTGTGCCGGTTTGCTAGCCCACAACGGCTGGGCACCTAGTAAGGTGTCCCCAGACTTTTACAACTGCCGGCACTCAAGGGGCTTCTTCCAAGCTGCCCCCTGGAACTCCGAGTAGCAAATTTACTTTTATCAAAGCTACCTGAACGTGCGGGTACAAGGATGAGGGAAAACTCACGACAACTGTGAAGTAGGTGAAATCAAACGGGTTTATTGATGGCACCAGCTGGTGGGCTTCTGCCAGCAGAACACGCTGCAATCAGGGGCAAAAGACCCCGTCACTCTCAATACAAAAACATTTATACCCCAATGGAGGCATTTCAGTTAAGCCCACCCCTTCTTCATGGATCTTGTACAATCATAATTGGCTGGTGTTTACTGGTGTTTACATGACATCTCATTAATCCAATAAAACATTGCATTTCCATTTGCATCACATCTCAAAGTCCCACCTATGAATGAGAACAATAGTCATTTCTATGTTAGTCTTTCTCACAGTACAGCTATCAGTGCTAAGACTCTTGTGTTCTTAGTTTGAAACATTTAGCTTCCAGGCTCCGTGCCAGCAACGGAGGGGGCCAAACTCTCCACTCATGCGCAGTTCTTTCCCATTTAGCACTAAGGTTTTTCATAGCACATCCTGTACTGTTTCATCAATCTAAGCCTATGTTATCTCACATTAGGCACAGAGTGCATCAAAAAGCATAAATCACAGTGTTATTTTCACAGTGCAAGTGCCTGCCTGATTCTTGGCACAGGAACCCACTTTTCAAAGACACGTGTGCAGCATCACTCTCTGACTGTACTCCTGCACGGAAAGTACCAAAACCTGCTTTAGACACAGCCATGACCCCACCAAGACCATAACTAACATCAATTCCAACCCTTACACACTCAGACTTTCTTGCATCTCCTAAATAGGGCACAGCAACGTGTGCCAGGTACAGCTAGTGTGTGTGTGTGTGTGTGTGTGTGTGTGTACACACACACACACATACACACACACACAAGCTTTGGGACCTGGCGGTGCCCGGGTTATTTGAAATGTGCTGAGGCCTAGGAAGCCTTACTGTCCATTCAAGCTGAGGCCTAGGAAGCCTTACAGTCAATGCAGGCTGAGGCCTAGGAAGCCTTACTGTCAATGCAGGCTGAGGCCTAGGAAGCCTTACTGTCAATGCAGGCTGAGGCCTAGGAAGCCTTACTGTCAATGCAGGCTGAGGCCTAGGAAGCCTTACTGTCAATTCAGGCTGAGGCCTAGGAAGCCTTACTGTCAGTTGAGGCTGAGGCCTAGGAACCCTTACTGTCCATTCAGGCTGAGGCGTAGGAAGCCTTACTGTCAATGCAGGCTGAGGCCTAGGGAGCCTTAATGTCAATTTGGGCTGAGGCCTAGGAAGTCGTACTGTCAGTTTAGGCTGAGGTCTAGGAAGCCTTACTGTCAATTTAGGCTGAGGCCTATGAAGCTGTACTGTCAATGCAGGCTGAGGCCTAGGAAGCCTTATTGTCAATTCAGGCTGAGGCCTAGGAAGCATTACTGTCAATTCAGGCTGAGGCCTGTTGGGAAAAGTGGTGTTTTCACCTTTGGCTGGAGGGATGTATGTCTATTTTTGGGCCTAGCTTGTAATGCTAGTAGTGCCTGTAGTGAAATCCTCTCAGAAAATGAACATTCCATTGCCAACTGAAAAAAACTGTCAACTGTCAATAGGAAAAACTGTCAACTGTCACCAATCAGTGGCTATATGCACTGCTCGCAAGCATTCAGTTGCATTCTGTTTTGCTGGCCTATCACAGTCATTTATGCAAATTGTCTGTCAGTGGCAACCAATCACCTCTGTCTGGTGCCTTAGAGGGTTGGAGTTCTGAGGCTGGCCAGTCGGAGCCACTTATGCAAATAATCCCGAGTGGCAGCCAATCGAAACGCTGGCACATATTCGTTCGGTCGCACCACCCACCACCACCCGCAAACACTGACTATTATTATATTAAAGCGGTTTTGGTACTTTTCCAACAGAAGTACAGTCAGAGAGTGATGCTGCACACATGTAGAGATTAGAAAAGGGGGTTTCTGTGCCAAGAATCAAGCAGGCACTGGCTCCGTGAATGTTACACTATGATTGGTGCTTCTAGCCAATGCTGTGATTTGCCAAAGTACATCCCGTGCCTAGCGTAGATAACGTAGGCTCAGATTGGTCTAACAGTACAAGGCGTGAGGTTTGTTTACCTTAGTGCCAAAAGGGATAAGAACTGCGCATGAGCAGAGGGATTCTGCCCCCTCCGTTGCTGGCAAGGAGTCCGCAGAAGCCAAATGTTGCTAGTTGGGAACATGAGAGTCCCAGCCACTGATAGATGTACTGTGGGAAAGACTACCATAGAATGTTCATTGTTCTAACAAATAGGAGGGGATTAAGATGTGATGCAAATGAAAATGTTATGTTTTATTGGATTAATGAAATGTTCTGTGACACCAGCCAATGATGTTTGTGAAATGTTTATGAAGAAGGGCGGGCTTTGTGAATGCCGCCATGAAGGGTATAAAAGCTTTGTGTTAAGGATGACCGGGGCCGTTTGCCCTTACAGCACGTTCTGTGGGCCAACCCCCACAAGCTGGTGTAATCAATCACTCTTTGACCTCATCATGAGCAGTAAAGATGTAGCCCGATGCCTCATCCCTTGCGCCCGCACGTCCATGCCGCCGTTTTGGTAAGAGGTAACTTGCTACTTGGAGTTCCATAACTCCCAATTTGCTGCTACATTTCTGGTGACCCCGACGTGATGCAAAAGGCAATTTAGACGGGTCTGTGGTGAGAAAGGTGCAATCCAGTTAACTGGACGGCTCTCGCTCTCGAGCGGAGAGGTGAGACAACCCAGGAGGGCTGAGACGGGCCCCCACCAACTGACCGGCTGCCTGGCTTGTCCCAAACCAACGCCTGCTGACACGGGAGACCACAACTGACGCTACTGCCGGTGAACCCAAAAGCCAGAGAAAGTCGGAGGGGCAGCTTGAGAAAGCCACCTCTAGTGAGAAACCCGGCAAAGCAAAACCGGGGTACCTTCCAGGTGCCTAGTGAGCAATCCGGTAGCAGAAGCGCAGCAGAGAAAGTCGGGGTGGCGGATGTCCGCAGCACCTAGCGAGTAATCCGACGAAACCGAGTGGTGACGAGGGAGATGTCCTGAGGTCTGCAGGAATCGGCAAGTATAGATTTTTCAAGCACTAACACGTAGGGGAAACACATTGGGTTGGGGGTGAGCACTGAAGTGATCTTTGATCTTTGGCCAGAGAGATGGGTGGTGCGGGATCAAAGCAGGAGAAAGAGACCCCTTTGAAATGTGTGCTAGACAATTGGGACAGGTTTTGTCTGTTGGCAGTAGAGGGAAAGCCCCAAGATCTGAAAGAGTTTGAGCTCAAGAACTTGTGCACAGAGATTTGGCCTGCTGTCCAGGAGATTAACTGGCCAGGGAATCTACCTCTACCTGTAGAGGACATCCCTTCCAGAGTATCATTGGCCAAAGATTCCAAACCATATGATAAAACACGCAGTTGTTTAACATTCCAAGCCACACCCACTTGGGGGGCCATAATTGCTGCAAGCCTCTGAGCTTCAGTAAGAAAAGTCTTATCAGGATCATACCCATAACGCTTCACCTCATCAGGTGAACGCTTCTGGACATGCATGTACAAATTAGTGACAGGTGTCATCTTGGGAATCACTCTCAGGCCCCCAGGCCGCAGTGTATAAGGGTACAAATTCCACTCCAAGCCACCGGAAGCACTGGCCCCGCCCATTTTCCACAAATCCAAACTACACCAGTGGGAAGACCAGTCGCACGGAGCCCTGTGCGTCTGGCTGGCAAATTCTGGGCCAAGTTCACTATAGCATTCTCATGATGATTTCCAAACAATATGTGAGTGCAATTTGAAACTTCCCATCCCCAAGTCCAAACACCTCTTCTCCTCTGGCCACAGCGTGACCTATATCTGCTATGCACAGTAATCGTGTGATTACATGCAGGGTAAGAGCCTAGCTCAACACGATTGAAACGCTCATACATGCCAAGCCTCTGACTTCCTGTTTCATACATTCTCCCATCATTCTCCCATTTGAAGCATAGAGATGCTTCCAACGCAGGAGAACGGTGCGTGAGCATAAACTGAGCCTTGTCCACGTCCCTTCCCAAGAGTTCCTGCTTACATTTGGTGTCATTCCACCCTTGCAATGTCAAAACTGCACTTGGGACTATCGGCCATCCCTGCCTATGGCTTGACGGACCATGGCTGCAAATCCAGCATGAATTCAAACCCAATTCATGTGACATGTTAGTTACCAACTTATGAAACATATTTTGATCCCACCCCGCATGTACCCCAGTAATGTACAATGTCAATATCAGAGCCATGTATCCAAACACTGTCCTTACTCCCACTGGGCGCTCACTCCTGTAACGCTGTCCCATTAGGATGCTAAGCCACCACCTCAGTGAGAGTGCCTTTGGCTCTGTCCATCTTTCTTGCGTTGGACCACAATAACTGGAGTTGGGTGCGTTGATCTCAGACGACTCTTCTGTGGCCTTCTCCTCACCCCTTAAACAGGGTGTTGCTGATTTTTGTAAATCCTTAGTTTTAGGGGGTTGTCTGGATCCACGGAAGACTCCAAAACAACCGGTGCTTTCTTCACTCGAGTGTAATGAACCCACGGGCGAATTCCTTCGACCTTTACCGCCGTTGGTGTGCTCAACAGCACGATGTAGGGACCACGCCATTTGGGCAGCAACGGACGAACGCTCCACTCCTTGATCAGGATGGACTCGCCAACTGAAAAAGAATGCAGAGAGGTAGTAGGGATAGGTGGGTGCAAGTCTGCTGTATACTGGCTAAGCCTCTCTAACTGTTTCCCTAACATCTGCACATCTTGCAAAGTTTGCTGGTGTCCCAGCACATGGCTGTCCGAAGATAGTCCACTCATAGTCTTTAAGTTCAATGGAGGCCTTCCATACAAACGCTCAAAAGGTGAAAGTCCTGACTTCTTATGGGGCGTGCATCTGACTCTTCTGTAACAAAGGACACTTCTGTGGCTTGCCTGATACACCAACAACCTTGATCTGTTGATTACTAAGGGGTGCTATTTTTTTGTTTACTACAGACTTATCCGCTCCTGTGTCTATTAGAAACTTTATGCGCTGACCTTCCACTTCTACGGCAATCAAAGGCTCATCTGGGTCAAGCAACAGAAAAGCTTTGCCAACACTTCAACATTCATCTTCCCACTCTGCTTCTTCCTCTTCTTCCTGCACAGCAGCAGCCACAACAGCCTTCTCATAAGGCCTATAGCTTCCTCTGCCTCTTCCTCTTGCTCTTCCTGACCCTCTAACTGGTACTTTGGCTCTTTTTGTACTTGCATCACTTTCCTCTGACATTTCTTCCACACAATCTTTTCGCCAGTGGCCTTCTTTTTTACAGCGGGCGCACTGATTTCGACCCAACTTAAACTGTCCTCCATCATGTGCTCTTCCTGACCCTCTTCCACGACTATTTCCTCTTCCTCTTCCTGACCTTTCATCCAACATGCTCACCAAAACTCTGTATCCCTCTCTTTTCTTCTTATCTTTCCTTTCTTCCTCTACTTGCTCTCTTGCCATAAACACCTGATCAGCTATTGCCAACAGTTCATTCAAATTTTTGCCCAGAAACCCTGGCTGTTTCTGTATTTTTTTTCTGATGTCTGGAGATGATTGGGAAATGAAGGATTGCGTGAGAGCAACCCTCCCGTCGTTCTGCTCTAAATTGTAGGGGCTGTACTTCCTGTATGCTTCCTCTAGACGTTCTAGAAACGCAGCAGGCGTCTCAACTTTGTCCTGTTGAACCCCTTGTATCTTTTGAATACTGGAAGGCCGGGGTGGGCCCTTCCTGATTGCTTTTAAGAGAATTTGCTGAAAGTCTCTAATTCTGTCTCTCTGATCCGCATCATTCGGATCCCATCTTGGATCTTGCTCCAGTGGGAATCTGGCATTCCCATATGCAACTGCTTCCACTTGCCCATGTCCCTCTTGAGCTATCAACCTAGCTTGATTGATAATGCATCTTCTCTCTGCCGCAGTGAACAGGGCATTTAACAGCTGCCGGCAGTCCCACCATGTTGGATCATGCGTTGCAATTATGCCTTCCAACAGATCAGCCATAGCTCTTGGCTGTTCAGAATAAGGGGGAGTATTGTGTTTCCAATTAAACACATCACTACTTGAAAAAGGGACTATCTGGTAAGCTTGTAGGACCCTGTTGTGCACGTCCAGCAACGGCACCTGTCGGATGGGAAATTCCAAAACCCTCCTCTCATCTTCCTCTGCTTGCCTTGCTTCCTGAACCCTGGACTTGCTTCTGGTTCGAATTGGGGAAGCTGCTTGTCTCACACTGTTCCTTCTGCTTAATTCCGGAGAGCGCTCTATCGCTCTCTGGCGGACTCAAAAGGAGCTGCTCCTTTTGACTCTGGGGGATTGTGCTATCAGCCCCCCTGAGGCTCCGGAGTATTCTTCCTCCCCCTCTTCGTCTTGAGGACGCTCTATCATCCTGTCAACATTTGGGGTGGGCCATCTCGCTCCTCTTTCTATCTCCCTTGCTTCTTCTAAAGGATAAAGTCTTCCCATTGAGAGAGGGGCTTGGTATGCAGGTGGTTTTTCACAAAACGGGTTGCGTTCTGAACGGGGAACAGGGTAGGCCATTGCCGCTTGTGGCTGAATTAAAGGGGCCGCAGCGGTTGGGGACATTGCCAGGGCTGGTGGAAACATCCCGCTTGAACCCGCAGTTGGCAGGCTCCCTAATTCGAGTTGAAAAGTCATTGGGGGATTCATTGGGATTGAAATTGGCGCGGTGGGAACAGGAAGGAGTGCTTGACTCACCGGTGGGGACGGACGGGATTGGTGCAGTAGGAACAGGAAGGACCGCCTCAGATTGCGTCACAGCCGGGGACGTCATCTGGACGGCTGGGCCTGTCCCAAGGGTGGGGGCTACGGCTTGGGCTTGCTCGGGGACGTTCAAACTTGCATAGAGCGGAGGCGCAATGGCCTCCCCCGCTCCAGTGACGGCAATATGTCTTTCCCTCGGTCTTCTCCTTAAGGGTGGAAGATCTTCCGGCTCTACCGGTAGAACCGGAGGTTTCCTCCCTGCCTGAAGGGCAGCCATACCAGGACTTAACTTAAAACAATGCCCCTTGTTTTACAGTGAATGTACATTTGGGATATTGGGTAACATGCCATCAAAATTTGGCAGCGCTGACAAATTTGGCAATGCTGTGGTAACATGGTCACCTTTACTCCATAGAAAGAGTTGGAATACACACCCATTTGACCAATGAAAAGACAGAATTCTTTCCCCCAATTTTTTAAATTTTAAAACATATATAAATATAGATAATCTCAAGGAAAGAGGGAACAATATATGTATAGGAAAGTAGGAAAAAACTCAAGAGAAAAAAAAAAGTAATAGGAAAAAGAAAAGAAAAAAAAAAAAATCAAAATTGAAAATCGAAAAGAAAAAAAGACACTGTGACTTCCATTCCAAGCTTGTGTCTAAAAAAAACCTTAATTCATGTCTCTAATTGCTCTCCCACCCCTAAATTTATTTTGTTAAACTTTTCTATTTATCATCTTTTTCGTAGTCAATCAAGAGGTCCCAATTTGTTCTTTTTATTGGTCTACCTTCATTTCTCTTTAGCAAAAAGTTAATTTGTTCATATCTTTTATTTCCTTAAGTTTATTAGTCCAGTCCTCTATATCCGGGACTTTTTCTTGTTTCCATAGTTTTGCAAAAGAAATTCTTGCTGCAGTTACCATATATGTAAATATTCTATCTGTATTCTTGTGAAGACTGAGGTCTGAGTTCATAATTCTCAGTAAATAATATTCTGGCTTCTTAAATTTCCTGTTCAGCACTTTCTGATTCTTCATGTATCTTTGTCCAATACTTATTAGCACTCTTGCAAGTCCACCACATGTGAAAAAGAGTCCCCTCCTGTTCATGACATTTCCAACATTTGTTTGATGTGTTTTTGTACATCAAGACTATTTTCTTTGGTGTAATATACCACCTATGGAACATTTTTAACCAATTTTATTTCAAGTCCGATGCATCTGTATATTTCAGTTTTTTATTCCAAATCTGTTCCCACTCCCTGAAGTGGATTTTCTGCCTATTTAATCATATATTGTTTTTTTACTTCAGTTTCTGTTGCCCAATTTAATAATCTGTTATAAATGTTTGTTATTTTTCTTTGCTTACAATTTTTGTTCTATGTTCCTTCTTCTAGGTTAAATCCATTCTTTTGTCTTTATGATAATACTCTTAATTTTGTAAGTAATTTAACCATGATATATTTTTAAATGTTTTTTTCAATTCTTTATGAGATTTTAACTCTGCCGTATTTTTCATTAAGATATCTTTATATGTGGGCCATATTTGCCAACCTAATAGCCTCCTTTGGTTGGCCTCCATTGGAGAAATCCATAGGGGGGGGGGGTTCGTATAAAAGTATTTTTTTATATTTTTGCTAAGTTTTCAATAAGGCTGATCTGACAAAGTGGTTGCCAAAATTCTTTTCCTTTTTCTCTTTTTTATACCATATATAAGCATGCCAACCTACTCGTACACCACACCCCTCTAAGTTTAGAATCTTTTCTTCAAGAAACAGAATTCTTGAAACTTCATAGAAGAGTGCTAGCTGGTTGTTGTAGTGGTGTAACACACACACACACACACACACACACACACACACACAAATGTCCCCAAATCCGGTGCCACCCAAAACATCTGATTGCACATAATTTTCATCTGTTTAATGGATTAATTCCTGGCATCCCATGGTAGGAATCCAAGTCTGAGTTCCCATTGCTTTCTCTCACACTTTGAATAATATTTTGCATATTACTGCTAGGAAAAAAGTGTATTATTCTCTTGTGAAAATGATGATTGCTTGATGACTCACATACTGTGGGTTCCCCAGAAATTTGAATTGTTCAAATTTCCTGATGATAGATTTCTTATTACCACGAACCCTCAATCTGAGATCATAAATCAGTGGAACTATTACCACAGCTCAACGTGTTGTGTATTAAATATCCTATCTGCCATGATTGCCTCATTGGGCCCTGAATATACAACTCCCTGCTTTACATTTTGCAGCTTAAGCCCTATAAGATATACTGCTGGTGATTTTTCAGCCAATAAAAATGCATCATGTCCTTCCTATTCTGAAAAGCGCTGCTGTCTTCTTATAACCAATCCATGAAAAAGGAAAACTCTGGAATGTCATGTGGTGAGTAAGAAAGCCAAGAGAAGCAGAAAGAAACTTGATATTTATCTCTAGGTAAATGCTGGAAAGAAGACTTCCCAAAGATTAGCTTAGTATATTTCTCTATGTTTTACTGAATGCCTTTCCTAAGCAGTGTTGCTCTTTTGACCTGGACAAGGAATGCCTAAGGTTTATTAAAGCGATGAAAGATTACTGAAACACAAACAATATGAAACCACCATGAAGTGTCAGTCATTTAGATCTGTTGCCTTATACCCCTCCTCCTCATTTTCACTAGTTGACAGAAACATTCTTAATATTCTTATGGGTAGCCTGGCATTTTCCTATTGTTGCTTTTAGTGTTATTCTTCCATCTACTAACACATGCAACCTCTTATTAAGCATAATTCATATTTGTATAATGTTGTCAAATAATTTGGAACTTCCAATAAAAAATTACACTTTGAAAAAAGCAGAGAAGTACTGGGTTGCTGGGAGTTTTCCAGGCTGTATAGCCATGTTCCAGAACCATTCACTCCTGACATTTCATCCACATCTATGGCATGCATCCTCAGAAATGGTGAGGTCTTTGGAAACTAGGGGTTTATATATCTGTGGAATGTCCAGCGTGGGAGAATAAACTCCTGTCTGCTTGAGGCAAGGGTGAATGTTGCAATTGGCCACCTTGATTAGCATTTAATGGCCTTGTAGCTTCAAAGTCTGGCTGATTGCTACATGGGGTATCCTTTGTTGGGAGGTGTTAGCTGGCCCTGATTTATTCTTGTCTGGAGTTCCCCTGTGTTTGAGTGTTGTTCTTTATTTACAGTTCTGATTTTAGAGTTTTTTAAAAATACTGGTAGCCAGATTTTGTTCATTTTCATGGTTTCCTCCTTTCTGTTGAAATTGTCCACATGATTGTGGATTTCAGTGGCTTCTCTGTGTGGTCTGACATGATGGTTGTTGGACTACTCTGTATACAACAGAGAGAGGGAGTTGCTATAAAGCAACGCAACACAAAGAGTGTAGACAATATATAGAAATAACAAAAGTGTTTTTTGAGATTCAATAGTGATAATACACATTCATAAACATAAACATCAGGGTATTAACATAGGAATATACATGTCAAGCATGCCCGCCGTGGGCTCCTACCCCATACGCCAATGGCATCAGTCAATGTCCAAGATACTTCAGATTCAAGGGAAAAAGTTCAAGGGTTCATTGAGTGAGAGTGGATTTCAGGTAAGAGAATAAAGGGGAGGAGGAGCACAAGCCAACGGGTTGTACCCAAGCCCAGCGGGTAGGCTCTCCTTCCAAGGGAGAGCTGGCAAGCCGTATAGATGGTTTCAGCGGATTGATGAGTCAAAGAGTTGTTTGCAGGCAGAGCCCAGGAGCGATTTCACTGGATTAATGATGAGAATTATCGCTGGGCTGCCTTGGTATATCCATGGATATACCAAGGCAGCCCAGTGATAATTTTCATCCTTAATCATCATTAATCCGAATTGAAATCGCTCCTGGGCTCTGCCTGCAAACAACTCTTCGACTCAAGGGAGAGCTGGCAAGCCGTATAGATGGTTTCAGCGGATTGATGAGTCAAATAATTGTTTGCAGGCAGAGCCCAGGAGCGTTTCAATTCGGATTAATGATGAAAATTATCGCTGGGCTGCCTTGGTATATCCATGGATATACCAAGGCAGCCCAGCGATAATTTTCATCCTTAATCATCAATAATCCGAAATGAATTCGCTACTGGGCTCTACACGCTGGGCTTTGGCACAAACCGGTGGCTTGTGCTCCTCCTCCCCTTTATTCTCTTACCTGAAATCCACTCTCACTCAATGAACCCTTGAACTTTTTCCCTTGAATCCGAAGTATCTTGGACATTGGCGTATGGGGTAGGAGCCCACGGTGGACATGCATGACATGTATATTCCTATGTTAATACCCTGATGTTTATGTTTATGAATGTGTATTATCACTATTGAATCTCAAAAAACACTTTTGCTATTTCTATATATTGTCTACACTCTTTGTGTTGCGTTGTTGGACTGCTCTAACATTTCTGTGTTCTCAAATAATATGCGGTGTCCAGGTTGGTTCATCAAGTGCTCTGCTATGGCTGACTTCTCAGGTTGAATTAGTCTGCAGTGCCATTCATATTCCTTGATTTGTGTTTGAGCACTGCATTTGGTGGTCCTTGTGTAGACTTGTCTACAGCTTCATGGAATATAGTAGACTCCTGTAGTGGTGAGAGCATCCCTCTTGTCCTTTGCTGAACGTAGCATTTGTTCAATTTTCTTAGTAGATCTGTAGATAGTTTGTAGGTTGTGTTTCTTCATCAGCTTCCCTATGCGGTCAGTGGTTCCCTTGATGTGTGGCAATAGAACACTTTTCCTCTGGGTGGATCTTTGTCATTACTCTCATGGCTTGTTCATGGTCTTGCATATCTTCTGATGTCTGTGGTGGAGTATTAATTGGCCTGTAGAGCCCAATTTACATGGTTCAGTTCACCTTGGAGGAGGTGGGGTTTGCAGATTCTTTTCAACAACACAACAAATAAATACTTTATGACTAACACAAAGGAATGACATACTTGTATCATGATCTTCTGGAACAGGTTGCTTCCCTGTTGCTTTTCTGCCTCCACTAAAAAAAATTCTATAACATCACAAAAGACAAGATTTGGATGTGCATATTTGTCTTTCACTAATGTAACTTTAAGTCTCTTGCATGGGTTTCGACTGTTGAAAAAGCCAATGAGTTCCAATAACTAGTACATAGGCATGAATTGGTGGGAGGGGGTTTGCATCTGCATTCCTCTGAGGTTGAAGGAGTTTGACTTTCCCATAGTCACCCAGT